>JACXSJ010001779.1:36722-71574 GCA_014851325.1 Pentalonia nigronervosa | reverse complement strand
GTTTTTAGTAGCTTCTTCTAGATACTCCATAAATGTGTCTTCAACATTTCTGGGTCTTTTCTTTTGTTTTTTTTTAAATTCATTATTATTTTGTATTTCGGCTGCAGGTAAATTAATTTCTGAAGTAGACGGTTGAAGTTTGACGCTTTCTTCAGAATGCTGCTTAGGTATAGAGCTTATTGTTTGTCTAGGAATAATAGTTTTTGTTTGCATTTGATCGTGGAAAATATAATTTTTTTTTCTCTTTTTTGTCATCCCATCGCCTGACTTTGGCTTATTTTCTTTAATTGTTCTAAAGTATGCGTCTTTGATATGTTTCCATTTTTTTCGATGTTGTCTCCTAATACAGCACAATATTATAATAATAATTAATTTTAAATTATGAATGTGTGATGAATGTATTGATTTTATAATGATGTTTTTTTTAAATTTTTTTTTGTCTGTGTTCATTATTACTAGGGATGGGATTTGTGTAAATACATATTTTCACTAAAACATGATAAATTAAGTATATTGCAAATGATAAATTAATTTCACGTGATTTGCAATAAAATAAAACATATTCTATTTTAGTTACATGTTATATTTTATCATAAATAATAAAAGACATATTTTAACATAATTTGTAAATTTTCGATTTTTCTAATTTTTTTCTCAAAATGCCGATAAAAAAATTTGCCATTCTAAAAAATTTTTTAAATTTAATACAAGGTTTATTATAATTTGTACCTACTTATCGTTATAAAAAAAATTGATTTTTTTTTACTTAAAAATAACAATGATTTTTGACGATTTCAAAAGATTAGAATTTAATAAAGTACCTAAAATAAAATAAAAATAGTCTCTACATGCAAAACTTGTTAATGTTCTTATTATTACAGATACTTAGGAACAGGATGTACATTTATAGATTTGCACTACACGTTCAAACTAGGCACTTCAACTGTATGGAATATTGTAAGAGAAGTATGTACTGCAGTTTGGGAGGAATTAGCTCACATTGAAATGCCATCTTTAACGGAACAACTATGGAAAAATACAGCTGAAATGTTCGAGCAGCGTGCCAATTTTCCTCATTGCTTAGGAGCAGTTGATGGGAAACATATTAGAATTATAAAACCAACAGGAACAGGAAGTCAACATTTTAATTACAAACATTATTGTTCAATAGTGCTATTAGCGGTTGTTGATGCAAATTATAAATTTTTGTACATCGATGTCGGATCTTTTGGCAAGGACTCCGATTCAACCATCTTTAAGAAATCTACTTTATGGAATCTGTTAACAAGAAATGAATTGAATATCCCTAAAGCATGTCCAATAACAAATACTAATATTGTTGCAAATTACGTATTTGTTGGTGATGAAGCATTTGGTCTTTCTGAACATGTTCTACGTCCTTATGGTGGAAGGAACTTAACAAATAAAAAACGCATATTTAATTATCGTTTATCTCGTGCTCATAAGTACGTGGAATGTGCTTTCGGTATACGTCCAATGGAGAATCTTTCATCGGCCATTGAATGTTAATACTGAGTTGGCAGTAAGTATTACTAACGCGTGTTGTGTTTTGCACAATTTGTACGTGAAAGAAATGCAATCAATTTTAAAGATTCCCTTACAATGGAAGGTTTTGAGGAAATAAATCCAGTAATTGTTGATCGTGGAGGAAGAACAGTTATTGATACGAGGAATATATATGCTGATTATTTTTATTCAGAAGGAGCAGTTTCATGGCAACATGATAAGTAGAACCAAATGCAAAACTATGATATAATATATTATAAATAAAAAACATTAGTAATACTGTAGACTGTATATGTACTAAATACTAAATAACCTATCATAATATGCAATGTTTCTTTATATTTAATTAGTTATCTATAAATTATGATAAACCAAGTTTAAAATAATATAGGTATTATAATTTTTACTTGATTAGTAAAAAGTAAATTATTAAATTAATAATTATATTTGTACCTATATGTATTTCAATAATTAATAAAACCAAATTTTAATGAATTTTTAACAACAAAATAACTTACATACCTATCAATTTTTGGTCCTTAAATTCAAGATTTTCAAATCCTGGATTTGTCAAACCAAACACTTCCTTCCAAGCTTTTCGCTTTTCATTGCGGTCTGAAAACTTATCCAACGTCTTGTCCCATAAAATTGGTCTACTTTCAACAAGCGAAATTCAAAGTTCTATGTCTAGTTCGGTGTCTAACTGACTATTATTTTGTTCTGGATCAATTTCAGATGTCAAATTTGAGATGTCGATTTCAGACTCTTCCTCTGACGACACGTTGACTGTCTGTTATTTATTATTATTTGATAATGACGAATGAACGAATATTCAAATTAAAATAATAATCGGTCGCGCGTTTTATTATCGCGTGTGTGTTCTCCACCAATCATTGTTATGCATTTCGACTGGGATTTCGTGTCGTGCGTTATTTTTAGCGCGCGGTAAAGTCATGGTGCACGCGATTGTTTTCGAAATATCGCGCGATATTTTTACGGCGCGACGCTCGTGTGTTGTGCTCTATTCATTTGAATGTATTTTAACAAAACGCGCCGTAAAATTACGGCACGGTAAAAATGTCACGCGGTAAAATAACGCCCGTGTGTTCCCAACCTAAGAGCCGGTACACACGACCGATATTTCATCGTATAAACAACTCTGGACCAAACAAAAAAAAACAGAGCAAACAAAAAGAATCAATTGTCGAAAAGAAGTTTTTAGAATATTTAGAAGTACAAACACAGAAAGGGATTAATGATGATAAACAAGATCAGCATCAAGAATTTTTTAACTCCTTGTTACCGATAGTTAGAAAATTTAACGACGACCAGACACTACTTTTCAGATCAGAGGTGATCAAAATTGCACAAACTATTAAGAGAGGCCAATCTTCTAGTTTACCGGAGACAATAAAACCAAATGTATCATCCACATCTTTTCAGCATCAGCCATACTTCCATCAACTTCCATATAGTCCGTATAGAATGTACAACCCGAACAATCAGCAATATATACATCCACAACAAACATCATCACAGTATGCAAACACTCAATACGACATATTACCTGCAAGGAATACCAGTCTTTATGTCCAATCTCAAAATGTTCAAAGTCTACAACCCCAGTTCAAACTTATGCTTCGTCTCAACATATTAATGTCGTTTTCCTAGAATCTCCACACCAATCAAATGCCAGTTCTCCTTCTCCATATTCAACATCAACACTTTCACATCACTCGGATATTGTGCCAGGGAGAGATGTAATATATTCTGATTCTGATATAATGGATGAGTTTTTAATAACAAAATAAATTATTACTAATTAAACAAAGAAATTAGTTACTAGTATCTGGTAAATGTTTTTTTTAATTAAAACGTTAGTTATTATTTTTATTTTTAGTAATGAATTTCTAATGTAAATTGTTAAATAAACTGACTTATAAAGTATATTAATTAAAAACAGGACTATTATTAATACAATATATTAAAATATAATATTAATACCTATGTACTACTAGTATTAATTATACCTTAGAGTGACTGCCAATTTTTCAGCTGGAGTAATGGCTTTTCGCATATTTGTATCCATTTTTATCAGTTTGTGACCAACAAATGTTGTAAGTAACTCATCAAAAGCAGATACTGACATACGAAAATAATTAAAAAATTTTACGGGATCTTTTCTAAGATCTTCAAAATTAATTGAAAATGCACCTTCGGATAAACGAGTGGATAATAATAGATGGACCCACATTTTTCGATTTTTTTCTTTTTTTTTCTTTAGTAATATTTTATAACCCATATATAAAATTATAATATCATTCATTGTTTTTTTTTTTTGGATAATAAACTAGGAATTAATTGTTAAAATGCACTTAAAGTGAGAACTGTAAAATACACAACACTCAAATAACACTGCACAGTTCATACTGAATACGTAATTTTGATGATATATTATAATTTATAATATATGATATAGACCGTACGATTAAATGTCGGTCGTGTGTACCTAACCAACACTTTATCGTACGATAATATTTTAATACGATAAATAAATCGTACGATGAAATATCGGTCGTGTGTACCGGCTCTAAGAGTCCAAATTTTAACCCACCATGCAGAAAGTGAATAAATCTTCGTATTCGTATAATACGTTATATTAATATTACGTTTATTTTATTCATTCAGCGTGTTCACTTATTTAAACATTTTATTTTATTATTTGTATTAAAATACAAAACATATCTACCATTTTTTTACGATAAATTTATTATTTAAAATGAGTAGAAACTTAGACGAAAATAATATTTATCAAATACTATACGAAGAAATTCCGTCCGATGACAATAGTGAAACTCCATGTGACGAATCTGATAATGACGAGGATTACTGTTTCCGTTCGCGTGAAGTCGTAATTTCCGAATCTTCTTCAGATACGGAATATGAAGATTCAGAAATTTTGAATTTAGATAATAAAATATTTATTTACTACCCTCACCATTAAAAAAAACTCAATTATCAATAAAAAGAAAAAATATTAACTGAGATGTTGAAATTCCAAACAAAGTATCAGTTAGTCGTCGTCGACTTTTTTCTGATTTTAATTTTGAAGAAGGTGATATGTCAGGAATTCAGCCACTAGCTACCCCTTATTCAAGTCAATCAGATCGTGAAAATTCTCAACTTAAAATAAATGTACAACAAAATTACAATGAAATCAATATTCCATTCATACCACCAATTTGGTCAAAAAATAATAACAATATGTATTTAAGTCCCTTATTTACTAGTTTGGAAGGTTTCACAAGTATTATAGAAAATCTCCCGTATTGTACACCAATTAGTATTTTTAATATATTATTTAACGACGAGATTATGAATTTAATTGTTTTTCAAACAAATCTATACGCCCAACAAAAACAAACGAAAACCGGAAAATCATTTATACGAACAAATTTATCAGAAATAAAAACTTTTATCGGAATAAATCTTCTAATAGGAATAAAAAAGCAGTGTAGTTATAGGGACTATTGGTCATCTTCGCCAGATTTGCACGACTCATACATTAGTAGTCTTATGCTCGTCAACCGTTTTGGTTGGCTATTGACACATATACATTTAAATGATAATACAGTTATGTCAAAAAGAAATACACATAATTATGATAAATTATATAAATTAAGACCATTTATAAGTATTATTTTATCTAATTTCAAAAAAACATACAATCCTCATCAAATTATATCTATAGACGAGAGTATGGTTAAGTTTATAGGAAGAAACTCAAATAAACAATATATACCAAAAAAACCCATCAAAAGAGGTTTCAAAATTTGGTACTTAGTAGATAAACATGAGTATTTGTGGAATTTTGAAGTTTACACTGGGAAAGTTGGTGATAGTGTTGAAAATCAATTAGGAGCGCGCGTGGTCAAGCAATTGTCACAACCACTCCAAAATAAAAATCATATATTATTTTTTGACAATTACTTTACTAGTTATCCGTTTATGACATATCTCAAGTCAAAAAATATCCATGCATGTGGGACTATTAACTTGACAAGAAAATATTTGCCTAATTTTAAAAAAGATAAAGATTTAAAACTTGGAGAGTATGATTGGTTTGTCGATCAAGGAATTATTAGCCTTTTATCAAACTTTCACAACCCTTAGATGCTACAACGGTAAAAAGAAGATCAAAGGATGGTTCAATAACTATGGTTTCATGTCCAAAAGTTTTAAGTGAATATAACAAACATATGAACTGTGTTGATAAATTTGACCAAAACAAAAAAATCATGTGGAATTAATGAAAAGGCATATAAATGGTGACTTAGATTATTTATTCACTTTATCGACACAGCTATTGTTAATTCACACGTAATCTACAAACAAAAAACAAATACAAATATTACAATGAAAGATTTTCGTCGAGAAATATCTAGAAATCTTGTTTCCAAAACATTTGTGGAAAAAAGAGCTGCGCAAAATAAATCAAAAATAAGGCCAGTATAATTGAAAAAAAATAAACCATGTGTACCAAATATAATTCGTCTTGAACAAGCTGCTCATTAACCACAAAGAGGTATAAGAAGAAAATGTGCAAGATGTAGCACTAAGAAGAACGAGGTTCGTACAG
Organism: Pentalonia nigronervosa; assembly: GCA_014851325.1. NCBI lineage: Eukaryota > Metazoa > Arthropoda > Insecta > Hemiptera > Aphididae > Pentalonia > Pentalonia nigronervosa. Next base: position 65,408 of record JACXSJ010001779.1, on the reverse strand, counting down.
AATGGAATTGCTATGTGTGTAATGTTTCGTTGTGTTTGGGAAAAAATAAAAACTGCTTTGCAATTTACCACAATACACAGGAAGGGTAAGAATTTAGTAAAACAGTAAACACATATTTACCAGTTTCATTAGTTTTTTTAATTTTTACTATTTCAGATTTTATCCAAACAATTCATAGACCACAATAGTACTATAAATAAAAAATAAATTTTAATAGAAAAAAAATTTGTTTTTATTGTATAATAACATTCGGTTATTTTTTATTTGAACTACTTTTTTAAATTTTTTTTATAAATATAATGTATAAAACATAATATACATATAATGAGTGCATAGTCATACATCTAATCAATTAATAAAAGTTGTAATTATAAAATGTAATATTATTTTTATTTTATTGATACTCAATAAAATCTACCACATGCTGCATGGTGGGACATACGCCATCCACCAATAATAACTTTTTTTAAAAAAAAATTTAATTTTTTTTGTACACCAAAATCATATTATTTACCAAAATAATATTTGATTTTTATACTCGAATTAATAAATTTCTAAAAATAACGGTGTCTGTGCAGTATAGGTATAAAAAAAATTCAGACCTTTGTGTCGGAAAGAGATAAAAGAATAACAATATACATGTAACCACATACTAATCATTGTCATAATCAAGTTCCTTATATTTGTATTAAAGAAATAATACACAATAAATCTAATACATTTTTTGATGCAACTACCCAACTTTATAAAAAATTAGTTTTAAATTACTCAAATATAACTATGAATATTTTGAATGAAAAAGATAATTGCATAATATTATTATATAACTCTCTTGTTTTTTTTGAACAAATAGTAAAACCAACAAACCAAAATCCATTTTTAATTGTGAAAAAATATTTAGAACCTAAAGAACTTACCACTAAACCTATGTCATCTGTTATAGTTAGTATGTACAAACAAAATATCTGATATGTATTGTGTGAATATATTGGATATAAAATATAAATGTTTAATTGCAAAATTATCAAATTTTTCTACTTGTGAAAAATTCGCCAAAATTAGAATTTTTTGATTAGAACAAGGGTGGCCAACCCAAATGATCTTGTGGGCCACTTTAGAAATACATTACAATTCCGCGAGCCACATATAAAATTATATTAATATTAATACAAAAAAATACAAAAAAAATTTGAAGTAAATATTTTAAACAGAATTAATTATTATTATAAAATATGTTTTGGTGTATTAATTATTTGAAATAAACAAAATAAATTATTATTGTTTTTACTATGACTCATAATTTATTATCATAGATAATATATAATATATAATAGTTTTAATTTATTTATTTCACTATTTAGTTAGATGTTTGTTTTTCAACTCGTTCACTAAGCTTTGGTAAATCAACAGAAATACTTGTATTTGCACATCGTAATTGAAGTTGCAGGTTTTCATCTGTTGGGTTTGAGTGTAATTTATCTTTAGCAAATTTCATTTTCGAAAAAAACGATTCACGTGTGTAAGTCGATCCAAAAACACTCACAACTTTTTGTGCTATATTTCTCAAATTGAAAATTTTTTCTTTTATGATATTAATGTTATAAAAATCTATTTTTGATTTTGATGTTTCAAAAATGTGTTTTAATTCAATATTGTATTATAAGTCTTGATAAGACAGGATTCCAATGTCACAGTTGCCAGGATATAGTAGATTGTTTAGACGGAACATTCTGCAATTATAATATGGCATGCATTATATTATACCACGTTACACAACGATTTTAACTAAACAATTATATTTAATAAATTATATAATTTTATAATATGTTACATTACGGCATTACTATTCTTATATAATATATTTATCGATAAGAATATCTATAAAAACCTATCCCCAGAAAATATAAGCGTTCAGTCAAATCTTGGTTGTTATGTTTTTATTTGTTCATTATTTTTAATTCACTTATGAGCTTGATGACAGATTAATAGACATCGCCTACACTTACCTTTTTTTAATCATTATCGTTTTATCTTTATTTTTCTTTAAAATGGTAAATATTGGCCGGCATTAAAATCGTAGTTTTTGTCAAATTTTGAGGTTCTTACATATTTAATTTCTTTTAATCAACTAAAAAAAAATAAGAACATAATATAGACATAACAAATGGTAACGGGACATTTGATCCACTGTGGGAAATTACAAAATTTTGGAGACATTTTGATCCGTCTTATAAAAAATTTTAATTTTCTGAGTGCAACAAAGAGACTCATAAAAACCACAAAAAACTATAAAAAATGTTTAAAAAGTTATACCACATAAAACTTATCACTCGTATACCATAAAACAGTTGTAATCTATTTGTTAAAAAAAAAATAATTAATTTTTAGTACATATTATATTTATTTCAATAAAAGTCAATGGTCATGATCCACATTTTGATTATAATATGTTTGCACATATTTATCAAATATAAAAATAATCGTAATATTTGCCAATTTAATATTTATTATGAAAAAGTATCATATTATGTAATATGCAAATATGCAGCCATTTCTGAAAGTAATTTATAAAAAAAAAAATTGTAAAACCTTTTTGGGTATTTTAGGGTCTATGGGAAAAATGCCTATGGTATATCTGTCTAAATGTATAAAATTTTAGCAGGAAAATTAATATATGTTATGTGGGTACCTATGCAGTATATTATATTTGTTTTATTATGAATTATTAAATATGGCAATTATTAATTTCATAAACTCTTGTTAGCTCATTTTAATTTAGCCAATACATAGCTAACGATGATGATAAATTGTTTTAAATGTCACATCAAACTTTTGTATGTTGATAAATTATGATAATGATATTTCATACAAGTTCCGACTCCCCATAATCATAATAATATTAGCTGCGAATCGATAATTAATATTTCAAATATACAAGAATATTATTATTTTTTTTTTTTTTTGTAAACAAAAAAAATAATTAACCATTTGTTCAAAAATCAATTAATGAATAGAATATAGTTAATTTTTAATTTTATTTATTTTAATATATACTATATTGTAAATAAATAATTAATTTTTATAAATGTATATTAAATATAAAATAATTCGACGTTGATGAAATTAGATTGGACAAAAAACCAAAATTGAAATTAAAAAAATAAATACCAATATCAAAATTGAAAAAAATTAATACAAATAGGTATTTGAAACCAAAATTGAAATCTGAAAAAATGTTTTTGGTTTCAACTTTCAAGCACTGCAATTTATTTTCCTATAAGTCATTTAATGTTGAAAATTCCCCTCCCCCCTGATGTTTTATGAAAACCGTTACTGGTATACAATATTACTTTGTACAATACACCTTGTCTCAGATTTATCGTTAATGCTCGTCATACAAAAACTATTCATAACAATTAAGGTCTCCGGTGCCGGCTATTTATTAAAGAGCAAATTATTGGTAACGTTATTTACATATTATTTTAACGTCTCACGATCTTGAGAATGTATTGTAGAGTAAATGGTTATTAGTGTGAAAGAATATGAAAGACGCGAACGCACTTGCAGGTGCATGTCATAGTACTAACAAATAACGTATTATTAGTTGTCTATTTCAACAGACGTAAATGACTTCAGAGGAATATGGATAACGTATTGTCAATTAAATATTTTCAGATAATTTCTTTTTTAATTGATAAACAACAATACTCTATAGCCCACATTGAACTCAGATTTTTTATTTAATTTTAAACAATAATATAAAAAAAATCTGTAAAAAAAAGCTTAAAATTGTTTTTTTTTTGAAGACTTATTTAAGTTTAAGATTAAAATATATAAACTAAACTTGACGAGGGCTGTAGCATATTTCTATCAGTTACAAAAAAAAAAAAAATCAAATTTAATTGATTCTACAGGTCAGGATCATTATTCCCATAGATCGTGCTTTTTAAAACAAAATGGCATTAGCACCTTAAAAACTAATAACCATAGATACTTTCATTCTTCAAAAATATCTATATGACTATTTTCCATATATGATAAAATTTTCAAAATATTTTAACTTCTTTTGAGCTATTTATAGGCATGATAATTTTTTTTATTATTATTGTTGTTGATAATTAATTTTTTGCTCTGTCAAAAAACTTGAAAATTGTATACAAAGTTCCTCATAAGTTATTATTAATAGGAATAAAAAAAAAGTATAGTCTAAAAAATTTAATTAATAATTAATCACATTTTACAATAATTTTTAAATTCAACAATATTCTGCAAGCAAAATGAACGACTATGATTATTAACTAATCTATAACTATTAACAAATTATTTTGTAATCCACACATAATTCTGGAATGATGCTTGTGGTATAACTTATCAGCAAATATTAAATTCAATATCACTCAATTTAGAATTAACAGTCCTATTGCTATTTTGAGATCATCACTGAGTATTTGTTGTGAACATCGCAGATCACATAATTATATCTAGGACATCCCTAGGTTTAGTATTTGCACAATAGTTTGCAAAGCCACCTGTAGTTTAACTTTCATCATTTACTTCAGATTTTACATTAATTGTTAAAATTGTATACAATTCAGTCTATAACTATTTATTTTTAGAATATTTTTAAAATCAATAATTATTTATTTCCTTAGTATATTTAAATGTCTTAGATAAGAAAAAAATTCAATTAGAATAAATACATAGCTACATTTTACAGTTGTGTTTTGAAATAAATATTACAATATAACCTGTATAATATGAAACCTGAATGATGCGAAAACCTGTCTTTTATGGAAAAATGTTATAGTATCAACAACTATAGTATATTATGTGTGCACATACATGCACATATCAGAAATGCACTACACAAAAATTAATCTTTTTGTTTTTTTTTTTATCAAAAATATTTATCATCTGCCAAAGCAACATATTGCTAACCTATTTATAAGATAAAATTTTTGAAAATATGTATGAATTTGCATGAAATTTGCTCAAAACTAACTTACTTACATTTTTAAATTCTTATCTTTAAAAACTAAAAATATTATTTTTAAGGATTAAAATTCAAATATGTTTTTAGAAGTTTTAACCAATAATTATGATAGTGGTTACAATTAATTGGCAGAAGGTAGGTCCATTCGATAGAAAGCACAGATAAAACAAATCTCCTTAATAGAATATTATCAAAAATTGAGTTATCAGGCATTCGGGGTACAAGGATAATGAGAAATTTCATATTTGTTAATATCCTATCATTACTATGCACTAACAGTTAACCAGTAAATTCCAGTGATCTATGTAAACCTACTATTAAACAATCAACTCAAACAAACATTGTATTAACTTTTAAAATGAAAAAAAAATACTTCATGAAAATGTTTAAATATTTTAATCTATTTTTAGTGAAAAGTAAAAAGATAATGCAAATATCATAATAAATATAAATTAAAATAGCATTTTTTTAAATAATAAATAAATATATATGTGTATGTGCATAATGAAATATATATATATATATATATGTGTGTTAGCAGCAATGTTGATATTTAGTCGTTGTAGTGACTAGTGAAGAACTAATTAAAAATATTGCCTACTTTATAAGTAAATATTCAAGCAAGTAAAAATAATAATTATTACAATATAATATTAATATTATAATACTATTTCTCAATAAAAATAGATGTTTTTAAAAATACATAATATAATGTACCCTATTACCTACTAATAATTATTATACAAACAAATTATAAAATATAAATATTATAATAATAAACAAAATATATCATGAAAAATTGATATCTCATATTATTATACATAGAAAAAATATAAATTTATGTATATTATTTCAATAAATAACAAAATTTAACAATTTATGAGATTAATTTTGAAAGAATTCCTTTCTTTGGATTTCCTAAAATGTCCAGTCTTTAATTATATTGCCTAATAATTGTTTACAATGGCATAATTTATATTATCATTGCCGCTAACAAATACAAGTTGTATATGCTCATGATTAAGATAGTTAGTTGAAAGCAACCCTTTTTAATGAATTGGCTATAGAAAATATTTTAAATATATAATATGCTGAAGAGTGTGTGCACATAGTAATTATTATAACTATGTGTAACTTTTCTGAATCATATTTTCATTAATATCATTGATGGTGACAACTAAGATTCTTATTAAAACCTGCAGAGACACATGTTATTTTTGTTAAAAAGTGTTTTATTTTAACGAGAATAGCAGAAATGGGAAAAAATATTCACTGAGTACAGCCGCCTAATTTTTATTCAGAAAACATAATTTGATTCTTTATTCTATTTCTTTAGGTTTTGCAGGAAATGAAATTTTAATTTTTATATATATAATTATATTTATATATTCATAATTTATTATAGCTATTCAATGTTACCCCTTTTTAATAAAAATAAAATTGTACTTAAATGGACAAGAAAAAAAATTTATATTTATTTTTTACAAAACTTAAACGAAGAGCTTACAAATTAAAATTATTTTTCAAATTTTAAATTGGACCACTTACTGTATGATTTTGATTATTGGTCTAAATGTATGAAATAACTAATTGCTTTCAACTGCTCTACTGTATCATTTGAACTTTTATATTATTCTACCAGAATAATTTATCATTGACAATATAATAGTCAATACTAAATAACAAAAAAATTTTTGAACCTTAAAATCAACTAGCTGAAGAATATAAAATACAATACATATCACAGCTGATAATTTAGTAGCCAACTTTATATAATTGAATTAACATTTTTATTAAATAGAGAGGACATAATTAAACATTATAACATTTTAATTTGTACAATTTTCTAATTACAATAGAAATACAATTAACGTAGAATTTCATTATTTGTGGTTCTGTAGAGTGTTACAAAGCCAATCCATAGCCTCATCAAGTCCTATACCTTTTTTGGCCGATGTTTTAAATATTTGGAATGTTCGATTTTTTAAAGAGTCTAATCCAAGAGCTTGATGTATCTCAGTTACATTCATACAACCCTCAACGTCTTGTTTGTTGGCCAATATTGTTAATATAGCACCATTTAGTTCTTCTTCCTATAAATTAATGGAAATTATATAAACTGCAGAAACATTAAACTACAGCATAGGCATATCAGCAAAATTGTTCTATGTACAAAATGCCAAGTCTTGGGACACAATGCGTAGTTATAGGGAAAACATGCAATTTTGCTGATATGCCTGTTTATTTAGTCATGTACTAAATGAAGAATGTAACCAACACAGACTGGTAAAAAAGGGCATGTGATGCTACATAATTTTAGGGTAAATAATAAACATTTTGGGGCAAATAAAAATGTAATTTATAAAATATTACGATATTTAATATTGTGAACAAATATAATTTTATTCATACAAAACAAAAGTAAAAATATATCAAGTAACTACATTATATACTTAGTATTATGTATATGTTACTTGATACAATAAAACTACTAAATGTGGCACATTTATACAGATTTAGGCAAATATAATTTAGAACAAGGGATGCTGTTACATCCTAGCATCTTATCAAGCACACGCCTGGATGTAATTTATTTAAAAAAATTGGCTTACTTTTAACATATACATCAATTCATCTTTGGCTATACCCATTCTTTCTCGATCAACTGAATCAATTACATATACTACAGCATCAGTATTTGAATAATAACACCTCCAATATGGCCTATAAAACAAACGTTTAAGAAAAAAATAAATACATATGTTTTAATTTATAAATTTTTTTCATAGTTTATGATTAAGTACATTGTTGAATATGTATGAAGTTTTACTAAACAAAATATTGATAATTATTTTTCTACAAATCCATCCAAAACATAAGAGATAAATTAGATTTTATCATAAAGAATAGACCAGAATGATGAATACTAATTTATGGTATTAAATTAAGTTTATATACTATTATTATAGAATGTAATTCAAAAAAACCTCTAAGTAATTACATTAAAATAAAATATTACCTAATGGATGTTTGGCCTCCAAGATCCCAAACTTGAAATTTAATATTTTTATAAGTAACTTGCTCGACATTGAATCCTATTGTTGGAATAGTAGTTACAACTTCACCAACTTGTAACCTATACAATATGGTAGTCTTTCCTGCGCCATCTAAGCCCAAGATTAAAATTCTCAGTTCTTTTTCACCAAAAAGACTCTTGAAATAACTGTAAAATCCCCCTGAAAAATTATAATTCACAATTTTTATAACAGACACATTTAATATTTTGAAACCAAAATGTTAATTTATTTAATAAATACCTACATTACATTTTTTAAATTTAGTTATAAAGATATTAAGAAAACAAATTTTATATGAATCAAGAATTATACTATTTATTGAAAAATAATCCACAAAATCTCATTTCTATAATTTACATTTTTATTTTATAATAACTTAATATTCTCTAAAAGTTAATAAATACCAATTAATGAAAAATAAATATTAAATAAAATGAAAAAAAAATAGAACTTAATAAAACTTTATTAATCTTTTATAAGATTTATAGTTATTGACTTAAATATTATTTTATTTTTTACATATTTGTGTATTTTTAAAAGAATAAAATTGAGAAATAAAAAAAAATACAATCATTATTAAAATTTGAATCCAAGTAACTAACTAATACTCAACAAATATTACACAAAAAATTTAAGAAAATATCTTAATGAAAATATAATGAATCCAGAGCAATACTTGGTTTAATTAAAATTGTATAGGTTCAATAAAAAATTTAATTATTTTTATCACAAAACCACACATTTTTAACTTATATGAAATGTTATAAATATTTAAAACAATACATATGATACAACAATTTATTCCTACACAATAATACTTTTTAACTTTCATAATTCATAAATATCATCTATTTCAAATCAACTCAGATAATGTATTATGTACCCATCATTTGTTGGTTCAATATAATTTTGTTATACTTCAATATCTAGTAGGTATCTAATGTTTTGTTATATTATTTACTTAATTTTTTGTATTATCAGCAGTTTAGGCAATTTTAACCAGATATATGTGAAAACAACTGACTCAAGATAAATTACTAGGAATAACAGTGATTATTAAGGCCCAGATTTATATGCTTTAAAAACCTATAAAATATACATTTATGCTCTTATTTTGTAAAAATATATCCTTTAAAATAATAAATATGAAAAAAAAATTATTTTTATTTATTCATTTATTATTCTTAACATTAATTTTAAAGGACTATTCTTATTTAGAAGCGATTAGATAATATAAAAAAACAAATTCCTTACGAACCATAGATATATGTGGGTAAAACCAACAATAGTAAAATAAATGGGTATGAAACATTTAGGTATTCATAAAATACACAAATATGCAGTACACATCAAAAAATGATAAAATACACAAAATAATGCTTTATATTCTGAATCTATTAACTATAATTCAAACTTATATCTTATCTAGCTACTTTTTGGACTGTTCAGAAAAGAACATACAAATGCATATAAATCCGGGCCCTAGTGATTATCAACCTTGGGTATTTTTGAAAAATCCTGCAACACTCTACAATAATAGTTTCAATTTTATATTAGACTGTTTTGTATTAATAGAAGCATCAGAAATTATTATATTATGATTTTAAAATTAAAATAATATTATAATTTTCAACTAGGTATATCATCTAAAGTATTATTAATAAAAGGTAAAGTTAAATTTATAACACAAAACAATTATTTTATGTAGAATTGAATTAAGTAATCATACTTTTATTGTTTAAAAAAAAATAAACATAAAAACTTACAGATATTTTGTATTATCCAAAATAGTTATTTATATTTTAAAAACTGTACAAAATTTAAATAAATGTTTATATTTTCCATAAATGCTTGGCACACATAATCCAAATTCGCCTCACTCCGGAATCACTTCAGAATCACTGGTGTATAAATGAGTTTCTAGGTAATAAGATATAGCAATGATAAATTTAACCAGGTAGGTACTTTTCCTCAATAATGTACATTTTATTATTATAAAATAAACGAAGTAGAGCTGGGAGGAAACAATGCAAAAGCAATCCCTGCCTGATCTCACAGTTGACACAGAAAAAAATAAAATAAAGTACTTTATTATACATACTTTTTTGGGAAAATGGGGAAATAAAATACTATGGAGAATGATTATCACTAGAGATGAATTTTTATGGAATTTGTTTTATTTTATACCAGTTTAAAAAGAAGCTTAAATATAATTCAAGTAACAGAATTAATGTACTTATACTTAAGATTATTTTATTTTGCTTTTTTGGGCTAATTATGAATTTTAGACTTTTTGTTATTTTTAATATATTTTTAGAGTAATCCACTTAAGTGTGCTTATTAACATTTTAAAAAAAGATACCAACTAATAGACTAATCGTAACTTTATAATTGAAAAAAAAATAAACTCAACAAATTTACCTAACTAAAATTAAAATCAAGAAGTTTTGTGAATATGAATAACTTTCATAAATTATTTTTATCTGAAATAAATAATTACTTCAATAATAAATTTTATTATTAGTAAAAATTCAAAAGCTTGTTTTTATGGCATTTTTACAACTTTATTTTAAATAAATTTTCTATTTTTCAAAATTAATTTATTCAATAATTTGATAAATAATATCAATATTTGGGCTAAATTATATAGGAAATTATACAACAAAATAATTTCATATGAAATATTTATCACATGTTTCAATTTTTAATTGACCCTGTAAAAAAGATAAGACTTTTTTTCCAGCTCATCATTAATTAAATGATATGAATTATATCCATTACAAACATATTGACAACAATTTCATCCCATTCTTAAAACCAACTAAAGAACCTACTTTGAAAATTGAAAAATTGTCTCACATATAGGCACAGTCAATTACATAATAAAAATATTAGGTACATTTGTTGAGTCTTTAATATTGGCAATTAAAATATCAGATTAATATTCATAATTAATGAGTTTCATTATTACTTAAAGTTTCAATTTTCAAAATTGACAAATTTATATTTTTTATTTGTTGTCATGCAGGTATAAATAAGACATTCTATTTTTATACATCTTTTAAATTTACTCATCACGTCAATAGAAATTAGGAACTTATGTAAATCATTACTGTAAAATGACAATAAACCTAAACTTACTACGTATTCATACTATATACCATGTCTAATACAATCAAAGGTATAGAGGGACCTAAATGACACCACTATACCAGTCCACAGATTATTTTGAACTCCGATAAACTTTTAGTTGCAGTAACATTGAACTGAACCTGTACCCTTAAATTTTTATTATGTTGTATAATAGTAGGGGCTACAGTGCAATTTTGTATGACCAACATATTGACCCACTTTATACAATATAAATAATCATACATATTAAAATATAAAAAACCAACAGCAAACTTTAGTTGTGCCTAGTAATAGAAAATTTGGGAACACGACAAATGTGAAATTAACGTGATAACAAAGCACAGATATAATGATACAATCAGATTTAGATTGTAAGTCATCCAATAAGGGAAACCATTAACAGTATCAGGTAGATCAACGGATGAAGCAACTACCTTCGAACACCACAGTTGGAGGACAAAGATAGACAGGCAGTATCATCAAATCCGTCCGAAGAACGCCAGATCTACAAGAGCTAATGGGACCTGTGAGCCAGGCCGGAAACGTCAACCACCGATGTAACAGAGTTGAATCACAACACACAATCGTGCGCACTCGCACCCTTACCCATTTTCGAAGTGACGGTGTGGCCAGTCGCTGGTGACGATCAACGTGGACAGTATTTTATGTTTCTTGCGTCAGCTGTTCGTTTGACTTCGGCGTCGACTATTTCGGAACAACTGCAGGACGTCGAGCGCGAGGGACGATTCGTCCAGAGGACACGTAAAAACTGCAATCGCCAAATAGCGGTAATCTATATTGTTATTCGATAATGTTGGTTGTTGACTATAACAATAATAACAACCAATACAAATGCAATTTACTATTATCGTCGTAAAAATATTGTTATTAAATATTGTCGTAATAATCCGGTGCAACAGCTATGTGTGATGTTTCGACGAAGAGGTTACGATAAAAAGTAATAACTAATAAGACCAATATATAATAACGCGACGACCGAACGGCTACTGTTAAGGCGTGTTGTTGTGGACACTGATCAATCGGCGGAGCGGGTCGGGGGGGGCAAAACGGTTTTTGGTTTTTGCGTTCTCTTATCAGCCCGCAGCAATCGTCACTCACGGCCACTTGGCCATCGCCCCACTATCACACGACACACACTCACACGAGTGCACGCTACCGCGTTCAGGACAATGACAGAATACGTGTCGTTTAATGAGTTGAGTAATAATATGAACATATGACTCATTCTATCAGAGTCTTTTTTTTTTTTTTATCAAGTTTTAAAAGACGCTGCTCTATATAATATACAATAAATACTCCCTCTCCAAAAAAAAAAAAAAAATATTCCTCCGTATTATACGTCACTTGGTTTCACTTTGCCTATAATATTATAATATAGTGCCCCATAGTAGTATTAGGTACGCGATTTACGTACATTTTTAATTTTTATAGTTAGAAATTATTGCTGTAGGCACTTAACGCATATTAAGGTTTAATTTTGTTAAATAGGTTTATAGGTAAAACTAAGTACCTACAATTGTTTCTAAAAAATACAAACGTTGTAGAATAATAATTAAAATATCAAAAAAATATTTAACATTTCCTATTGTAAGAATGTGAGATTATTATTTTTTTTTTAACTCTATAGTTGGGTTCACATCTACATCGCGTGTATAATGGTGTATAATGAATACGTATATAAAAAAATGTTGGTAATGCATTAATACTTTACATACAAGTTGAATAATATATTGAACACTAGATATACGACAGAACCACAGTGTAGTGAGAACCTGGCTTAATAAATTACTTACTGAACTAAAAATCAAAAACTATACATTATTATATACAGTTTCCGAACACAATTTATTTAATTTAATTTTTAAATAGATATCGACACACCTAAGTACACCAGTACCAGTACACCCTTAAATGTAGTAATCATTTGTATCGCAATATATTGTTATGACTTCGCCAAATGATATTCGGTGAATGTCAGATTGTACTTCCCGTCGGTTGGTTTCTTCCAAAAAAGACGGTTAAGGAAAGTTTGGTAGGTTGGATTCGTCAGAAATCAACAAAAGTTCGATTGAGAGTAATTGGTTTATTAAAATGAGTCAGTTTACAGCAGAACTTGGTACTTGATGTAATTAATGTATTATTAATTTGACGTGTAGCACTATTGACTTTGCATCGATAAACATATTTTTGCGACGGCGGTCGACATACACTACATAAGCAAAAAACTAATATTAAAAACAGGGATTCACAACAATATTTATACAATCGATAACGTGAAAAATAAGAGACGTCAATTTTGTTTTTATGTAATATGTTCTACAATAACTGTTATATTGTTATACTACATTAAAGTTTCACAAATTTTAGTTTTTGTTTTTCAAGAAAAAAAAATATTTTATGAGTTAAAATGCTGTAAACGAAATAATTAAGTGTTATTAATAAATATTAAGTGGCAAGTGTATATTTTGTATTTTACGTTTATGCTTTATGGATATACTAAATGTTTAAATATTTTTTTTATATGATCAATTACTATACTATATATATACTTAATAGTCAATATATTATAAACATTGTTGGTGTTAAACTTAGTTAAATGTGATTACAATGATATTTGTAAAATTAAAATGTACCTAGTTTGTATACTGCAGTCAGTGGCATATTCAAGGAGGTCCAAAGAGGGGGATTGCACTTTTTCGGAAGCATCAAATTTTAATATAGGGGCTTTTTTTTTGAAAACAGATTTACAATAATTTAGATAAATCAATGTTAATAAAAAGTTCTACCAAATTCATCACAGTTATTCTGTACAATCGATCTCCGCGTCTGATAATACCTATACGTGCGTATTGGTCTGTCGAATACAAAATATGAATACCTAAACTAAACATTTCTTGTGGGTCATGATATTAATAATAAATAATAATGTACCTAAGATGTTAACTGCTGTTAACTTCTAAGTGATAGTGTGATACCGAGTTACCAAACATTAATTTTATATTTTATTTGCGACTTGTTAAACTATAAATGTGACATTATTTTTATTCAACGGCCTGTTAAAATCTTACAGTTTTTAAAATACAAATTACGAGACGTATGTATATTACTATGTAATATACAGTAATAAATAAATAAATTCTTTATATTACTATGTATTTTACATAGTAAAATACAAAGTGTAGACGTTTTAGTCCATTGCTTTGACAACGATTAAATTGAAACTATGATAAATAAACCATTCATCATTAAACTATAATGAAATAATTGAAGATTTCGCAAGATCAAAAGCGCATTGAAAAATTTTATTTTAATGATGTTCGTTTTTTTTATCTTAAATAAATTTATTATATTAACTTTTAATAAGTTCACTATTTCATAAATAATACATTTTAATATTCACTAATACCTTATATACCTATCTAATAAAAATTATAATGGTATACTTACTGCATGCATCTACTATTTCTACAAATAGTATTTGCATATTTAATAGTATTATTACATAATTTAATAGGTCCATGAAATATTTTTAAGCATATTTTTTGTTACAATTTGCTTTGACTATTTTGTGATCACAAGCGCTACTGACGACTGAGAGTATTTACGATATTCAACATTCTGAGGCACTTCATAGATTTTTATACTATTACCATATCAGTATATTACAAGTGTTGTAAGTTTTTTTTTATGGGTGAGAAAAATTGCTACTATAAAAAAACAGTTAAAGGGAAGGCAATTGTTTTTATTCATATTTTATACGTCCTGATGTCCTGTATTTAAGGGACCTGTTCGTGTGTCTTTTTTAAGGGATAATATTGAGGAATGTGCAGTTTTTTCGCATTTATGTTAGTTGTCAACGATGATTAGTGTGAGTGTAGTTATATTATACGGTTATCTACGCACGCATGCCAAGTCAACGACAAAATGAAACGCATAATTTAATTATATTGAAAACAGTCTTTACAAGAAAAACTCTTACGCCTCGTAAAGTAGTCTGATTTAATACTCTTTTTTTTTTATTTGGAAGAAGGCGGTTTTCTACAAGTGCATTGGACTTCAATTTTTCATTTCATAGCTTTAAACAAAAATAATAAAAAAAACAAAATCTTGTGAAAATTGTTCATATTTTAAATTGTATTATATGATTTTGAAATGAAATTTTGAAAATCCTAGTCCAATGCGCCCTGTAAAAAGTGTTTTTCTTTTAATAAAAAAAAAAAATATTTCTTTTTAATATGTTAATTTTTACACTTTACAAGGCGTGAGAGTATTTTCTGTAAGGCATGTTTTTAAACAAAAAAAACAGGTCACGCAAAGGCCTCTTAATTTATTTCTTATTTATTAATTCTATGATATAAATACGAGTACACTTGATCAGGACACCCGGTCAATTGAATTATTGATCTAAATTTTTAATTAGAAAATTAATGTCTAATAAAATATGACATAATAGCAAAATAGAAAAATGTTATTTTTATTTTCCGTGATTCATGTCAGCTTATATATCACTATTTATATTTTATGATATATTTTTATTACTATTAGAGTAGTTTATTTTATTATTAGGTTTATGGTAAGTTGAATTACTTTTTGCCAAAAACATTGCATTTATTATACAATTAATTTAAATTAATATAATATAAATATACATTTATATAATTTACTATTGTTATTAACTTTTGAGTCAATATCAACTTAAGGTGGAACAGTACATCGGCGTGTATAATAAATAGTCAAAGTCATAAGCAATAGCATAAATTAATCTAATAGTTTTGAAAATGTCAATGTGCATATAAAATATAATTTATGTAAAAGTTTCAAGTCCCCACAAATAATATTTTTAAATTACAACAAAATAAATAAAATCATTTTTCTTTGTATAAACATTTAATAGCGTCCAAATTTCTATAAACTCCAAATATATATAGGGCTTTAAAACTTTTTTGTACATAATATATTTTAGAACACGCAATGATATTTTTAAAATATTTAGATTAATTATTTTAAGTTATTGCTTATACCGTGAAATATTCACACCATTCTACGTGATTTTTATGATCTGTTTGGAATCTTGGATGATCACACGTAAAATAACGATTTCTCATTGAACGATTTTCTTATTTTGTTGTAATTTAAAAACGAAAACCATTGATATAAGTACTTGAAATTTTTACCAAATGTTTATATAATCTTGCCCATTTTTTATCATAAGTGTAAAAAAAAATTTTACAAAATGGCTATCTTTAATATTTTTGAAAATAATTAAATAAAAAACTAAAAAGTTATTTTTAAATTTTTTTACCAAAACATTAAATTTAATTAACACATGCAATATTTGTGTAGTCCTTGTCCCAATGAACCGCGAGTCTTATAAATAAAAATAGAATTATGATATCTTCATTATTTCAGAAGATAATGCAATGGGTAAGTCCTCCCGAAACACCTGTATAGACTATTTTAATAATTAAATATTAACAATATAACAAATGCAATGTTTTCAGTAATAATTAAATTAACCTACCGTAGTAGGGAGGTATACTTATTGTGCAATAAGTTACTTAATAGTAATATCAAAAAACATCATCATATATCATGAAATATACTTGACATAGGCTAACAGACCACATCCACTCAGATTCATTTTTCGTATACTTATAAATATACAATGATATATCCATCATTTAACTCAAATTTTAGTACATATCCATTACAGTGACCTACTCAACAACTCGATAACGAAGTACACTCGACTTCTACCGTATACAGTAGAGCGATTACTGCTATAATTTGTACCAGTTTTTAGGTATCTGCAGAGTACATATTATATTTATTATTCAATGTGAAGTGTCATACTGTCATGTTGTTGAAATAAATTGATGGATTGAAAAAGATATTAAACATTACATATTATTTTCTATTAAATTTGTTAAATTATTTCTACTTTATAGTTTATATTCAGAAACAATAAACAAAGCCTATTATATAATAAATTATAATATAATAACTTATAGGTAAGCTTTGTTTATAATTGATAACTACCTAAGACCTAAACTATTGATTTTACAACGATATGTGGTTTTTTTTTATCTTTCACTACTTTTTAGAGCAGACAAAATACATCAATCTTCAACTTCGTGTGTGGTTTCTGGTAGCCAAATGGATATCACACAATTGCTTTTTAATGGATTTGATATTGGTAATTTTAATAACATTTTTAGAAAACAAATTAAAATTATATAACTTAAATATGTTTAAATGCTGATTCAAATCCTAAATCAGTACCATTATTGGTTGTTGCATAATAACGTTATTAATTTATATTATATGGAAAAACAATTTTGCAAAAATGAACTATTTATGCTACAGTCATATAGTTTGGAGAAATCAAATTTATAGACGATAAGGAATTTAGGGAAGACAATATATTTACTGTATAGAATGTCTTAATATAGTCTTCTGTATCGTGTATAAATTTGGTTTCCCAGCTGTGACTGCCAAGTGGTTCTTTTTAAACAAAACGGTTTTTATAAATAATTTATGGATGTATGTTGTCCTCTTAAGAAGTAAAAAGTAGAAAATTCCCATTAGGTATAATTTTCATAGTAATAGAGAACTAAAAATAAAAATTGAACACTAAATATTTATAAGTTGTAGCATTTTCTTAACATGATATTATTTTCAAAATATTTCAACTATTTATGGACAAATTTAATTTTTGTATTTTTTGGTCTATTTAAAACAAAATTTTCTAAGTCAAAAAGCTTGAAAATTAAATACAAGGTTCCTCTTAAGTTGTTAAAGCAATAAAAATATCGAAAATATTTAGCCACAATTTATGAGCAAATTTATTTAGCTCAAATGAATATACTTTTTAAAGTAGTTTAAATGCTTTGATTTTCAATATTCTTTTTGGTAGGAAAATGAACTTAGTTAGTACACAATATATATATATATATATATATATATATATATATATATTATACATAATTATGTAAAATTATTCAATTAAATATAAAATATACGTGTATTTTAACTTTTTTAAATATTTTTTTATACAATAAATATATTTTTATAAAATAAATTTTAAAATGTTTCTTTAGTATAAAAAACATACATATACAATATTAAAAAACACAGTTCTTAAACACATTATTTTAATAGTTATTAATTATTAAACATTTTATTTCAAATAAAAAGACGGCCATTGGAATATTTTAAAAATGTTTTTTGAATAAATTATAAATAAACTGTAAATTAAATGACTGTATAACTGTGTCTTTGAGTTCGAATGCTTTGTATTGATAGTGGATGTCTAACTAATTACAGTGTGTAATTTTAGTAATATATAATAATTTAGACAATGCTGAGAAGTCGAAAAATTTGAGTGCGTTTGTTGGTAAATTCTTTGTAATTTATATATAATTATTTAAGGTGTACTAAATATTAAAGTACTTAACGTATTGTTCTATTCTATAATAACTAGCAAATTTAATAGATTCAAGCCCTGATCATAACTCATAAGCAAAAGTACAATACACATCATTTATAAATTAAATATCTGAATTTGGTTTTTAACTTTAAAATAATGATTGTATCATTTTTTTTTTACTTTTATATGTAATAATATATTATAATGATACATATTGTATGTATATTAAGCAAATATTTTAAAATAATATACAATGAAAAATAAATTGATTAAAAAATTCTATATTTTTAAATACCCATGAAATTTGTATGAGTTTGGGGTAAGGAAAAAAAATGTCAACGTTACGTAGTGTTCCCAAGCTGTCACCCATCCAAGTACTAACTACTACGCCTGACGTTGCTTAACTTTAGTGATCGGACGAGAATTGGTGTATTCAACGTGATGTGGTCATTGACAGCAACTTCTATGAATTTTATTTTATTTAAATATCTATTATCAAATAAATAACTGATATTGTTCAATTTTTAAAATGTAATATTCCTATATGCTTCCTTTATATTGTTATAATAATACTCGATAAGAGTTTCCGGTCTCTTTTCAGAATCCATTTTTTTCAGTATTACAACAAAAAACCAAAATCATTTTTATTTTTTTAAGAAAAAAACGTATACATGTCAAAAGTGTAACTTAAGTATTTTGTGAATTGGATAAGTAGCCGAGCAGAAGGTAGGTTCACTGTGAATTGTAATGGATGTGAAATGATAAATCGTTGAATATGAAAACTGTGTCGGCTTCTATTCCAAGAATAGGTCTCTTTTATACTATATTTCAATATTCTATAAGTAATTTATTATTAAATTATTATGCTACAAATGTACCTATATTTTTTATTCAAGTGATTACCTCCACTATAATAGGTATTAAACAAAATAGTGTCACCGACCACTGCTGGGTGGCTTCTTTTTATCAACTTTAAATGCTAATTCTTATTAATCTGTTTTGTCCGCTTACGCTTATGATTATTGTAAAAATCTCATTTACAGATAAATATGAACAATTTTTTTAATCGAAATATTTAGAAAAAAATATTAGCCAAAAACCGATTTTGTGTAAAAATTTCTATTTTTCCTTAATTTTTTTTTTGTTTTTCCCGACGCAATTGAAAACTATTCTATAGCTATAGCTATATTTAACTGACTTCTCAAGTACCAATTTGATTCCTTTTCTTATCAGAAGAGATGCTGAAATAGAAAATCGAAGTATTTTTACTGCCCCAAAAGATAACAATAGGTACAAAAAAATAATAACCATCACTGTAAAATCAATACATTCATTGCTTCGCTCAGAATATAAAATACAAAAAATTGTAAAATAGATTAAAAATGTAATACTATAGTATACTTTAATCACAATATACCTATTTACTTTTTAGTAATTTCAAAATTTGCTATAATACCTATTCTTTGTAATGTGAATGAAAATATTTAAATTCGGGAAGTATCTATATAGTATATTATGTATTTTCGTATAAGTAATAATTAATTCGTACTACGTATTTACGTATATACGTAGTACTTACATATCTAGTAATTAGTACCTAATGTATAGTGTACCTGAAGTCTGAACTAAGAAAAATGTCTTTATTTGTAAAATTAATTAATTTAATTGTATGGATCTTTAAATAGTTATTAAAATAAAGCTTCTAGAACAATTTTTATTCTTTTTTAATTTTCGAAAACCTATCATCATAGTAAATCTCCTTTCGGCTTGCTCATGTATTGGTAAGATTTTGGTTGTTACAAATATAAAATTAATATAATGTTAAGTAATTAATTATAATATCATTCTTACGAACAGTGATATCGAATATCATCGATGGATCACGGCGGTCGACAGGGTCATTGGGTTTAAATAACGCAAAAATTTAGTAGCCGCGAATAGGTCTGACAAAACATGGTCCACGAAACCAGGGTCACATAATTGGCATGTGCAATAAAGAAAATAGTCACTACTCGTTCTACAATATCACCGTCGTCTGTATCGGTGCAACAGTAGCAACCACTGTTCAACGGCCATCACGATCACAGCATAGGCTCCTGTTAGATATATTATTCTGATCGAATACGTTCTACAATCAAAGCCATCCAAAGAAGTAACTCTAGACAATGCTACATATATTTGGCCACAAGAGAACACTGAATTCCCTATATCAACAATGCAGTTTTCCAGTGACATTCCTTGACTTTTATGAATGGTTATACCATAAGCAATTGTAATTGGAAACTGCTTTCTTTATATATACTTATGATTAAATTATATAAATTGGTGTTGGACAATTTGCATTATCAATATTAAGTATATACAATTTAAATAATTATAAAAACTACCTACATTTGTAAATTAAAAAGCCAGGGAAATTGCTGTGGATGCCAACTGTCAAGTGCACTGTTCAGAATAGTTAACTAAAGTCATTTAGATAAAATAAATGACTTGTACATATATTTAGCTAGATACATAAGGAAGAATAAATGATACTATTATAGTATTATCTAAACAAAATAAATATGTATATCTATATCTATGATATCACTTTTATCTGAAAAATATCATTTTTTTTTAAGAATTAAATATATTTAAATAAAGTATGAAAATAAATATGAAATAGGTCAGCAGGTGGGTACCGCTCTGCTGTACAGTGTCGAATGGGACACTTTCATGGATATATTACATTTGTATTCAATAATATAAATTTATGTTGTTGGTACACAAAAAACGATTCTGAGCGAAGACTGTCTGTTAGCCTACATAACTAAATGTATTTTAAGATATTATTACTATTAAAATAATTAATTTTACTATTAATTATACAGTAGCCAGTAAGTTGAATTAATTTTTGCAGAAAACATTGCATTTTAAAATTTAATTGTGTGTATAAAATATAATAATATACTTTAAAAGTTTCAAGCACCCACAAAATATGTTTTCAAATTATAACAAAATAACTAACATTGTTATTCTTCATTTAAATATCTAATTTCGTCCAAATTTGAACTTAAAATGTCAATAAAAGACAACCATGTAAATATATTTTTTTGATTTTTTGGTTACATTATATAAACTATTTGCAAAAAATTTTGTTTTAAATTTTCAAACAATTTAACCCAACGAAATTTTTTTTATCAATATCTAAAAAAAAACCAAAAATTTATTAGGACTACAATTAACTCAAAAATTGTCAAAATATTTTTAAATTTTTCTAGTGTATAGAAAATGATAATCTAAACATTTTATGAAAACTTAAAATATCTTCAATTATTCCTTTTTGAATTACATCAAAATAAGAAAATAGTTCTCAGAGAAAACTAGTGAATATCCATGTTTAATTTCAAACACTCATAAACAATTATCTTGACTTTCCGGTAAATTTGTTTTTAGAAAGATAACTTATTGAGATTTTTGTGTTGAATTTTCAAATCTTAGATTTGAATAGTAAATTTTTCATGAATTTCCTAATAAAAAAAACTGCAAATTTTCGTGATTTTTATGTATTTTCTCGAAATTTCAACATTAGACACTTATAAAAAACTATTAGAGACTTACGCTTAACTTTTTTTTAAATTTTTACTCACAACATATTATGAGGAACCTTGCATTAAATTTTCAAGTTTTTTGACTGATTGAAAAATTTTTTATCGACAATAATAATAATAAAAAAAAAACAAACCAGAAAGTTTATTATGCTTAATAAATAATTGAAAAAAAATCAAAATATATTCAAAATTTTATGGTATGTAGAATATGCTTATATAAACATTTGGCGAAGATTTCATGTATCTACGGTCATCATTTCTTTTGCGAAAACGTAAATTTTTCCTTATTTTTTTTTTGTTTTTCTCGTTATGTTTAAAAACTATTGAAAATTTTTTATTTTTGACTCCCTCAAAGTACCAATTAGATTCACCTTTATATCAGAAAAGATGCTGATGAAGAAAATCGGAGCTTTTTTAATGCACTAAAACGTGATGACAAATATAAAAAATAAAATCACACAATGTTGTAAAATCAATACATTCTTTGCTCCGATCAGAATCTTAAAGTACACTTACGAATATATTATAGTAAATGTTTATAATACAATATTATAAACATATAAGTATTAAACAGTTCAGTACAAAATAATAGCTAAAGAAATTAAATTAACTAAAGATCATTTATTTGTCATTCAATTCCTGATAGTTGATATTTTACTTGGTCTTTTTTAATGATATATTATAAGATAACAGTTTTAGCACAATAACACAGATTCGGATACCAGCTGGCCTCTAGGCTCTAGGACCTAAAATATTACTAAAGTCTAGGCAGTTAAATTAAAATGTAATCATAATAATAATTGTATTGTGTTTTATAATAGGTAAATTATACAATAGTAAACTTTGATGCACATAAACTCTTGCTTTGATATTCGGTAAAATAATTTTATTTTGAATTTGAGGAGAACGTAGTAAATGGGCCAGAGTAATTTAGGGAGACGGCCTACCTCGGCACTCTTGGCTATGTGCCTGTCTGTAGTATCTGGAAATAGTCGGGTTTGTAATAATAATAATATAGCATAAATGCATATGTAATAACAATATAATAATTATATTACTATCTTAGTTCACGATAATACTCGTACATCTCTTGTAAAATATTTTTTTCACGGATATTTTTCATATTACAGATCTGGATATTTTTACATAGATTCTTATTACAGTGATCCACTCAACACTTACTGTAAGTACCACTTGTCCACATTTTTTTTTCATAAATATTTTTTCAAATTATACCTTTTTATTAAAGTATATTTCTGGTCACGTCGATAATAAATTCAAAAAAAAACTTTTAATTAACTTTTTTTTTCGGGAAATGAGAAAGTAGTGTAGTTACTTACTTACTCATTACATAACACCAAGTTTAAGTAACACTAAAATTATAATCATGGGCCAAGTTACTGATTGACATAAAAAAGCCAAAGATAATTTTAAATAACAAAAAATTGTGATTTAATCGAGTTATCATATCATAGGTACTAAAAATATTTTAAAATTATTCTTTAGTTATTTTAAAATATATAGTACAAACAAAATAAATTGTAAATAATAAAAAAAGTATAATTTATTTATTTTTAAAACATTTTGAATGTTAGATAATGGTACTAACTACTAAATGATGATAAGTTTGTTGTAAATTCTAATGAAGATGACAATAATTATGCTTCATTCATTCAGTCAGCAATACAACAGCTTTTTAGATTAATTAAAATTAAATATTTACTAATTTATTTAAATAATTAATAGCTAATTATAGAATTATTTTAAATTCCTTCTGAATAAAAATTATTTGTAAATAAATTCAAGTAGGTAGTGCTTGAATTGGGGAAAAAATAGAAGGGGGATGCAAAAATGTAAAAAAAATGTATGTACCTAATTATTTAAATACTATATTGATTAGAATATATTTAGAAGAGGTATACATAAATATCATCTAAAAAAAGGGATCCTGTATAAGTAGGTATAAATAATTTTAAAAATATAATTTTATTTATCAATACTATCAAATATAATATAGGTTCTACATAAGTTGTCCTTATAGCTATTTTTAAGTATTTAAAATGCATGGATTTTATTAATTTTAAATTAAACTATTCGAAGTTCATATTTTTACAAAATTTGTCAAAATTATGAAAAATTGCAAATTATGTTTGTAGTTAAAAATGTATTAAATATTTTAGCTACTGCTTGAAACTTTTAGGTATATTTTTATTATTTTATAATATGCACAATGACATTTTCAAAATAGTTAAATTAATTGTATGCTATTGCGTATTTATCATGAAACTAACACTCAAGTTTATAACTGAATACTATTTTCAAATTTATATTCTTTAATATATTTTGTTAACATTTATATCATCTTTAATATGTATAATATGTAAAACTGGTTAATATTTTAAATTTAATGAAAAAATTATATTGCACTGCAAGTTTTTAAAAGTATAATATTAAGGACATTTTTATAAAATTGTTTTGTATGAAAAGACAATGCAATTGCCAATTAACATGTTTAGTTATGATTGAAAATTATGGTGTAATGAACAAGAATGGGCAATTTTAGTATGGAAATAGTATTATTCAAATACTGGATAGATTATTTTGATTGAGAATTGTAATTATTCAGATAAATTCATCTTTATAATTTTATCAATGAGTATACAAATACTTTCATAGGTAATAATTTGTTTTGTTTTAAATAAATGATCTTAGTGTAACTTTGATGGTCCACAATTCTGTATCAGAGACTGTACATCAAATACTTTCAAGAATGTTTGATGTTTATTAATAAGTTTTATCTAAATAATAATTTGTTAAGCAAATTAAGTACCTCTCATATTTTATTTTAAATTTATGCAGTTATATTTGATAAGATACATAAACTGTTTGATTGTTGTAATGTAAATATTGAAGATGATAATATATGCATCTAAATGATCAAAAATATTTCAAAAACAAATAGCTTTTATAATGAGATATAATATAATAAAAATATAAATTTAAATTTCATTTTCAAATAAGTTAAATTCATTTAAATAACAAAATAGTTAGCAAATTTACTTTTTTTGTTTTAAAACTTAAAAAGAACCTTATTTTAAAACATTTTTACTTGCAAACAAAAATGTTATCTATACTTAAGTTAATAATAAAGTCAACAAAAAAATTTTTGAATTCTATTAATTGCTTAAATAAGGCAAAATATTTTGCAATGCTAATATAAATATTTAGTTGACATTTCAAGTCTATATTGGTTATTCGTTTTTAAATTACAACAAAAAATAAAATTGTTTTTGTCAAAAACTTTTGCCAATTTTTAGTAATTTACTATATTTTCCTGTTTATTTTGATAAGGACTTAGAAATTTCTACTTTTAATCACCAATTAGTATAAACAAGATACAATTCCTTTCTGAAACCTCCTTATTGATTTTTACTTTAAAAATTGTCTTTAAACAAAACAAAAAATTACATCACTATGAAATCAATACAATATATTCATCAGTCTAAATTTAATAAATAAAAAGTATAATTTGAATACCTTTTCATCTAATGAAATATGTATTTTATTTTAACTTCATTATTACTGATGATAAAGATTGGAATTACTAATAATCTTTAAAATAATTTACCTTTACTTTGGAATACTAATTACATTTATTTTATGTTTTTGTAGATGCAATAGAAAATATAAAATAATTTAAAGATACACCATTTCAATGAAGAGAAGCCATTAAAAAAATATATAGCTGGAGCAAAATTTAAACTAAAAAAACTGATTATTTGATTTATGGTATAAATCAAATAATAATTATCACATACATATTGATCAAATAGTGAGAGAAATATGAATATTAATTTTAAGATTTGTAATATTAATAGTCAAAATATTTTGTCATCATTATTAAAAAAAGTAGTATAAATTATTTTAAAAAAAATTACTGGTATTTTTTGGGCAGCAAATTCATATTTTGAAAATATAAAACAAAAAAATTTCCAAATAATAATAGTAAAGTATTTCCTTATTTTTACATTAATCAAAAAGTCGGTCTATAACCAACAAAAGTCGCACTCAGAATTTACAACTAAATTTACATTATAATCTACCATCATCCTTCTTTTTTCTCCTAATGATATATTTGACGCTTTTGAGACTCTTAAAAATAATAATTCTAATGAACCCAATTGCATTTCCGCTCGTCTACTCTTTAGCTGTTGTCATTCCTTTGTTTTTTTATCATTCTTTCATACAGTTACGCTTTTGACAAAGGTGTATTTCCCGATGTTTGGAAAATTTGTTTAATTACCCCTGGTCTTAAATTTAGAGACCCATCCTTAGTTACTAATTACCATCCAATTTCAATCTAGCCATGCCTAGCTAAAATATTTGAATTAGTTTTTTAAAAATATTAAAAAGTGTTTTAATTATGTATTAATTGATGAAGAACATGGATTCCTCTCTGGAAAATCAACTATCAATATATAGCAGTGTTATTTTTACAATGTACATTGCCAAAACTTTGAAGTGGGTTATTAAGTCAATACTATCACAAAAAATTTTAAAAAAGCTTTTGACACTGCCAGTCATCTTTTAATAAGTAAGCTGGAAAGCATGGGTGTTGGCAATCCAATTTTATTTTGGCTTAAATCTTATGTAACTAGGAGAAAACAATTTGTATCTATCTTGGGCTTCTCTTCTGAAATTTTTGATGATACCTCTACTTTTTATTAACTTTATTTCTTCAAAGCTTATCCAAGTAAAATTTTTACTGTATGCGGATGATATAAAAATATTTCATACAATTTGATCTCTAATATATTCTGTTCTGTTTCAAAGTGAATTAAACATTTTTATAGACTGGGTCTCCCATTTGGGCCTATCTTTAAACCTTTCCAAGTGTAATGTTATTTCCTTCTCCAGATCCTTATCTTCCATTTTTATCTCTTACTTTATAATGGTACTGAACTAGAACGTGTATCCTACATTAAAGGCCTTGATATTAACTATTCTCATAAACTACGTTTTAGTTATCACGTAGGTACAATGGTAAACAACGCACTCAAAATTCTTGGATTCATCATACACAACACTAAATTATTTAAGTTTATTAGATGCTTTTGTATTTTATAGTATGCCCTTGTTCATTTGCTTCTAAATACAGATTTGTAGTTTGGCAACTGTATTTAGTTAAAGAGCAGTTAAGACTCAAATGCATCCAAAATAAATTCTTAAACTTTATTACCTTTAAAATGAAAATGTACCACAAACTTCTTGATTATTCCAACATAAGAAAAGTTCTAAATATCCCTAAACTTACCTCTCGCTGCGACAAAGAAGGCTGATTTAGATTTTTTATATTCAGTTAGTTAAATAGTTCTCTAGATGTTCCTGAACTTCTTTCCACTATTCCTTTTAGCTCCTTCTTATTCCTCCAAATACCAATCACAATTTTATATTTTAACTCACAAGACCTCTTACGAGCACAATCATACTCTACATGGCATGCTCAGAGTTGCAAATAATAATTAATTCTTAGGCGACTATACTACCTTTACTTAAATATTTGTTAACATATATTGCCAGTTTAATTTTATCTGTCATGTAATTGTGCTGTATTATATTGTATCTATATTATCGCATACTCCTAATTCTATATTTGTAATACTTTGTAAAATTGCCATTTTGGCGTTTAATAAACAATAGTAATAATAAGAAAAAATATTTTTTTCATATCGGGAATTTAATCATGTCACACAGATAAAAACTATAGATTTAAATATTAATCGTCCTTTACTATATAAATTGCTGTAATTTCATAAATGTTGGTTTAAAATATAGAAATTACATGATTATATAACCTTATGAAAGCATAATAAACCGTTAAATTTTATAATATTGGAGAATAGTGAATATTATACGAACTTTGACCTATGTTAGTGATTATTCTAATTAAAGTTAAAAATAATGGTTTGCACTATAATTGGGCGGTAGCAAATTAACAGACAGCAATTGTTAAAACATATTGCATTATATCAGCTGTATTAAATTTTGAAGTTCATAAATTATTAGCATTGAATAGAAAAAACAAGTAATAAAAATACAGCAATTAAAATTTTGCACAATTTCACAGATAGTAACAATTTAAAAAAAAAGCATATATTTCGTATTTAATGCCATTTTAATTAAAGATTTAACTTTTTTTACCAGTAAATAACAATGCAATTCAACAAAAGTTTAAAGTATTGTCAAAATGTACAAATAAAAATAAAAACATTACAATAGGCTAATGAAATACATTAATAAATTTGTAT
The DNA here is from genome assembly GCA_014851325.1 of Pentalonia nigronervosa. NCBI lineage: Eukaryota > Metazoa > Arthropoda > Insecta > Hemiptera > Aphididae > Pentalonia > Pentalonia nigronervosa. Next base: position 36,858 of record JACXSJ010001779.1, on the reverse strand, counting down.
TTAACAGTAAAATGAAAATTTACTGGTACTTTTGTATGAAAATTATATTGATCAAACATTTTATTGTATGCATGGCACACCAAAAAAAAAAAAAAAAATCTTTCTGACTAATAATACTTTTAAATAAATAATAATT
>JACXSJ010001779.1:0-36622 GCA_014851325.1 Pentalonia nigronervosa | reverse complement strand
TACTGTTGAAAATAAACAAAAAATTAAATTATTAATACTGTTGAGAATAAACAAAAAATTAAATTATTAATACTGTTGAGAATAAACAAAAAATTAAATTACAAATACTGTTGAAAATAAACAAAAAATTAAATTAATAATACTTTTTAATTAAATAAGATAAAAAAAATTTCATTACTTTTTGTTTTCGCTGTTTTCTTTAAAATGAATATTTTAACTGTTCAATCTTCTGATAATAGTTGCTTATAAAGTTTGTCAATAATCATTTCTTGTGTATCTTGATTTTCAGCGATACGTTCATCATTATGATTGCATTTGATTTCATCTGATACTACATTGTCATTATGTTGAATATCTATGTCATTTTGCTCATTGTTATTGCTACCCTCAAAATTATTATCTTGTTTATTCTCATTATCATCTTCATCATCAAATTCTAAGTCTATATTATCCGGACCCTCACCCTCTAGGCTGCTTAACATATGCCTAACAGACTCATATCCTTCTGCAATAGCTAGTTGTGCTAATTGTCCAGTTGGAGTCATTCCTTTCCTGCGTCTGCAAATGCTGCAGTTACAATACCCACGACATGGTGGACAAGCCCATTTCTTAAAAAAAAAAAAGTAAAAAATATGAATGAGTATTTTAAAATTATAAATAATGATCATTTATAATTTACTGGATTAAGTAAGACATCTGCAACATTTTCGCCATATCTTCTTCCCAAACAAAATCCACAAAAATTTCCTCTTACGCCACTACATCCTTTGTATCGACAAAAAGACTTTTGATCGGCAGTTTTTTGTCTATACACAAAATAATATTTTATTTTAAATTATCAACTAATGAAATATAATTAAACATGATATGAATGAAGTCATTCACATACATTTTAAAATACAATCACGATTTAAGTTAGAAAGATCTACAACTTTTTAATTTGAATATTTTGAATCAGTTCTAAATTCCAATATCACAGTAACAGTTAAATACATTTATGTAATCAAATACTAAACAGGACTATAGTATTATAAAGATTAATAATAATTAATAAATAAAATATTTAACTTCAAAATCCTTATTATCTATATTCTATATAATAATTAAATTGTATTTGGTCATAACAAATTAAAAAGATATGTGAATACTGTAAAAGATAAATATTTTATTTTAAATATATAATGATTTCTTAAAATGTTTTAAACATAAAAAGATAAAATTATCATATTAGTTGTATATGAAAAATTGTAACATATTCTGTCTTTTAAAAGTATCAGTTTATTAGTTATTAACTATTGGAGCAGATTTTTAGGTTTTTACATACAATTGAGTTTTTAAATAAAAACACAATTACTAACATTGTTATTCATTGATTTAAATATGTTATTTCATCCTGACTAAAACTTCAAATGCTTATAAAAAAAAAAATTGTGTATACGTTTGTTAATATTTTTAAACTTCTATTATAACAACTTATAAGGAACTTTGTATTAAAATTTAAGTTTTATGACAAAAAATTTTTTTTTCAATAATTATTTTAAAAATATTAATAAAAATTTCTCATGACTATAAATAGATCAAAAATACTTTGAAAATTGTATGGTGTATAGAAATTGTTAATATAAACATTATATGAAAATGTCTTAAAATCTGCTCTTTGTTAATAATTATTTAATTTTTATAGCTAAAATAAAAATATGTATAATAATTTAACATTTATCATACACACATTATGAAATATTGAAACTATTTTATTTTATTATTATTAGGACTGTGATTTAAATGACAGAAAAAAAAATGTTGTAAAATAAAAATCATATTCAAATAATCAGAATTGCCTAAAATAAATGTTCTACTAATGGAACTAAGTTATAAACCACCAGGAAAAATGGATTACATTCCATCAAAATTCTAAATTTATTCATAATATAAATTTAGTCCATTCTAGTAATTATAAAATATATTTACTTTAAATATTACATTTTTTTTTATTTAAAAACAAATTTACCGGCATTGGTGACAAGTTGTACCAGATTGACTATATTTTTTTCCTGATGAAGAGTATGAAATATTTTCTAGCATTTCTTGTGTTACTTGAGAAACAGTCAAACGAGGTGTATATATTTTACGCTTTCTTTTTGATCCAGGCTATATAATATAATTTAATATAAGTTTTACAGACAGTAAATAACATTTTAATATTGATACATACTGCAGATGACTCGTAATCAGATTCATCTTCTTCATCATCATCATGAATAAAATCACTATCAACTAGTGAATTATAGTACAATTCATCTGATTTTTGATATTCACTTGATTTAAACCAACGAAACTTTATTTTTAAAGATCCATGTTTGAGTTTTTTTTTATCATTCATATCATTTTCATCATCACTTTGTTCATTATAATTTGTTGATTGCCTATAGAAAATATACATAAACATACCACACACACACACACACACACACACACATATATATTATTATAAACAAATCAAGTAACAAAAAAAAAAAAAAATATGTAGATACAAAAAATGAATACATTTTTTTATTAAGTATGGTTAAAATTAAAAGTCATCAAGTATGAACAATTCAAGTAGTATTTATCTACTAGCAAAACTCTTATGCTTGTATTTATCTATCACATAAATTAAATGTGGTTTAACTGAAAAAAATTGCACAACTACCTAAAATTTTTTTAAATATAATATATAATGTAGATTAATAATATTAACATCAAATATAACACTACATTATAACAACAGTACTTGTTCCATTTCTTAACTTAGCTGAGTAGACAAAACTGGTCCTAAGGGCCACGATATTTTATTATATATATATATTATTGTATAATTTTTTAGTTAATTATTTCAAATAAGCTGCCCAAACTGATTATTATGGTGATGCTTGTTTATTATGAGTATACAAACACTGCTGCATTCACTGAATTTGCAATCCCCAGTTAATCTTTGCACTAAAGAGTTTGTATTAACAAATCAGTAATATCAATTTATTATAAATATTATGAGTGGATCAAGTTAATTAAACTGAGAGTATTTTTAGTAAATTAATAATAAATAGACATCATTCTTCTAACATTATTAATTAGTCATTTGATGCCAGCCAAAATATTTTTTTTATGTTTAAAACATGATAATTTTTATCAATTATACTTAAAATAATAAAAAAATTCTTAATCTTTAATATTATACCTAATAATCATAAAAATAAAATAAAATTATAATATTAAATAGGTATTTTGTATCTAAAGTAGCTGTCATTAATATAAAATAATATAAATTAACAATAATTAATGTCACACAAAGAAAAAGTTAGCAATATTTTATATACAAATATTAATTACAAAATAATGATATTAAAAATTAAAATTAGAATAAAAAATATAAGAAACAATACCATAAGCAGCAATGTATCAGGTAAATGTAAGAAAAAAAAGGTCGACAAGTGGGTACCACTCTGCTCTACAGAACGTGTTGAGTGGATCACTTTCATGGATGTGTTAAATTTGAATTCAATGATATAAACCATTATATACAAAAAAAGAATCTAACCAAAGACAGTCTATCAGCTTACATAACTAAGTGCATTTTAAGATATTATTACTATTAAAATCATTCATTTTACTATTAATAATAACAGTAGGTTGAATTAATTTTTAAAGAAAACATTGCATTTGAAAATGTCATTGAGAGTATAAAAAATTATAATATATTTTAAAAGTTTCAAGCACCCACAAAATGTTTTCAAATTATAACATAATAACTAACATTGTCATTATTAATTTAAATATCTAATTTCATCCAAATTTGAACTTAAAATGTCTATTAAAGTCAACCACGTAAATATATTTTTTTGATTTTTTGGTTATATTATAAACTATTTACAAAAAAATTTGTTTTAAATTTTCAAAGAATTTAACCCAACGAAATTTTTTTTTATCAATATTTAAAGAAAAAAAATTTTAAAAAACCAAAAATTTTTTAGGCCTAAATTAGCTCAAAAATTGTCAAAATATTTTTAAATTTTTCTAGTGTATAGAAAATGATAATTTAAACATTTTGTGAAAAATTAAAATGTCTTCAATTATTTCTTTTTGAATTATATCAAAATAAAAAAATAATTGTCAGAGAAAACTAGTGAATATCCAATGTCTAATTTCAAACGCTTGTAAAAAATTATCTTAACTTTTCGGTAAATTTTTTTTTTAGAAAGGTAAAATAACTTATCTTTGTGTTAAATTTTCAAATCTTAGATTTGAATACATTTTTTTATGAATTTTTTAAAAAAAAAAACTGTAAAATTTGTAGTATTTACGTATTTTTTTGAAATTTCAACTTTAGATGCTTATAAAAAATTATTAGAAAGTAACACTCAACTTTTTTTTTTATTAATTTTCACTTAAAAGTTATGAAGAACATTGTATTACATTTTCAAGTTTTTTGACAGACTAAAAATTTTTTATTGGTAATAATGAAAAAAAAAATCTACAGTGAAACCTCTAAATACCGGACACTGTCAATAATGGTAATTTTGTCCGTTATTCAGAGGAGGAGAGGGGGAGGGGTAAATTTTCGAAAATAACTGAGAAATTAATAACTATATATGTATAACATTTATTATTTATAAAATATTTATAAATATTTGTATTATTTTAATGCAAATATTAATTGTATATATTAATGTTTAATATTATGATACATATTATGTATGTAAAAATTAGTGAAAATGTAAATAAAAATAATTTTATAAAAAAAATTAATATTTATTGAAAAAATCAGTTATTTTAGCTTGTTTAAGACCTTAATACATAGTAATTTAGCATAAACACTTATATTTGTATTACATGATCGAAATTCAAGAATCTCAATTTTTTCTTTCAAACTTAATCTTTTTTGTTTACTAACTATTGTATACTACAATATGTTTACAAATACGTTCATATATATTGGAATCACAAATACAACTAAATACGAGTAGGACAACTTCACAGAACATAAATTAGAAAAATGTTTTCATAGACGCGATAATAGACAGATAAAATAAATTATAATTGTATAATAATGTATAATAGTAAGATTAGATTAGATAAATAGATGTATATTTATTAAGGCATTTCACGATTATTCAATATTTACGATAAAAATTGTTAAAATCAAAATTAAATTGCCATAAAAGTGTCCGATATTTAGGGGATTTCCTATATAAAAGTAGTAAAAATGTCCTTGTACTCATAAAATCGTTGGCTATTCAAAGGTGTCTGTTAAGGGAGGTTTCACAATATTATGCTTATAAGTAGCTCAAAAAAGTCAAAATATTTTGAAAATTTTAGTGTAAAATTCTTAAGCATATAAACATTAGGTGAAAATTTCATATATTTACTATCATTATTTCTTTTGTTACATTAAAAATAAAAATAAATTTGGTTAAAAATTTGCTTTGCAAAAAAATTACAGTTTTTCTTTAATTTTTTTTTCCCGGCACGTTTAAGAATTATTGGGAGTTTTGTACTGTTGACCCCCAAACTACCAACTAGATTCACTGTCCTATCAAAAAAGATGCTGATGAAGAAAATCAGAGCACATTTTACTGCCCTAAAACGTGATTGACAGACACAAAAAAAAAAAATAAAATAATAATAAAAAAAACACAACATTGTAAAATCAATACATTCATTACTTCGCGTAGAATTTAAAATTAATTCTTTTATTTATAAAAATTAATTATATTAAGCAATATCTATTATTCAATAATAATAGTATTTCATACCTAGTACTTTTGTATTTTATTTTTGTAACTGAGAATAAAAGGTAGGTATGTGAACTACTAATGAAGAATACTATTAGTAATAAATAACTAAAAGTGTCAAGATTTAAGTTTTTTAGGTACTTTATTATTTTAATAAATGATTATTTACAGTATTTTAAATAATAGGCAGGTATTGAATATTAATATATATAATTAATATATATAAATTAATAATATAAAGATTTTAGTTTAGACATAAGGTAATAATAAAAAAATAACAAATTGCAAAAAAACCACAAAAAAAAAAAAACTAAAAAAATTTGTTTGGAAATCAAAGGAAGCAAAATTTTACCAGAATTTTTAACTTAAGTAGCATAAACAATAAATTTTTAATGATTTATTTTATTTGAATATTCTGAATAATTTATGTTCTATCTACCTATTACCATTATATTATTGTGTATTACTTACCAATTAATCGACACTTAATTAGTTAGTAAAATAATATACAAATAGACATAGAAAAAAGATACAATTCTAATAATTACACAATATTAATTAAAAATGTTGTATATCTATGTGATAAATTGTTTATACATTTTAATAACATGACCATCTGTATTTAAAAATAAAACTAAAATTTATCCTGGTTTTTTTTTTTTAATTACCATATCAGGTATCCTTTCTCTTTGTACTATAGATTATAACTATTACTAAGACGATATTTTTCACAATTTATATTGAATCAAAACATATTTTTGTTAAAAATTATGTATAGGTATTTTATATATACTTAATTTAAATATTGTGTGAAATCTAGTGTTCCACATTAGGAAGGACTGTTATGTTTTTAAAATAACATTATTTTAACTTGTTTTAAATTTTCCAAGTTATAGATCCATATATAACTTATATTTTTACTGATAAATAAAATAATTCAAATAGTTTTTACATAATAACAAGGAGGAAGAACAATGGGGGCAATTGACTCATCCCTGGTTCGCCAAAAAAATGTGTTGTATAACCATAACATATTTGATTCATATTAATGTGTATAATAATATACGTATAACTCAATTGTTTAAAGCCAACCCTTTTTTTTTGTCCCTTGATCCAATATCATTATTTAATCATCAACTACTATTCTATTATATTTTAAATACTATTAAATAAATGTAAAAATTTAATAGTTTTATAATTGTATACAATATGCACCTATCTGTAATTATTAAATTGTAGTCATATTAGTGATATTTCACTTAAGAATGCATACCGAGTACTGTGGGTATGCTTCCTACATGTTTTTGAGTTGTTTTTATAGAGTATATTTTTAAAAGCTATCTTTTTTTAATTAAGAAAATCAGTGTTTTTTAAATACTAAATAGTTTATAAAAAGTTTACTTCAAACTGTTAAAAGTAAAACTCTAATAAAAATGGTACAATGATTACCGTAGTTTTAATGCATGAAGTATATATTTGATAATATAGATCGATAATTGATTTGATAAGACTTAATAATTAAATAACATATATTGTGGTTTAAAATGTAAAAATTTGATTTGTTAATTTATATTTTATTGTAATTTATCAATCAAATTTGTATGATCCTTTGTCTACTAAGTAATATGGAGCTAGGCACATACAATTTTTATTTAATGACTTATAAAATTAGTTAATTAATAAAATATTAATAAAAAATAAGTAATTTGCATTCTTATACAATACATTATGATTATGTACATATGCCCCCCCCCCTCACGATGAAAAAGACTGCAGACCCCCTTGACCTCCTTACAAGTTCAAAAACCACTCTATAATAATAATACATTACTAACTATGGATAACCTATGGATATTATATTAAAATTAGTAGGTACTTGATTGTGAACCTCATTTATACACAATTATAATAATCCCGATAATAATGTACCTAATGAGTTATGTAAATATAAATAAATCCACTTAATTAGATAAAAACTCCAATTAAAAAAAACCTGGATATGTCGCTGGCTTTCTTCCTATTAAATATTTTTAAAAAATGTAAAACGATATTTCAACTTGATAATGCAACATATACGATTCAGAGTAATAAGATTTTTTTCATTTTTAATAAGGTAGGAGGTACATGTTATATTAACACATAATATAATATAATGTAATATTAACACTGGTAAATAAATAACTTCATACCTTTTTTCTTGAATAATACGCGATGAACGTCTTACAAATTTGACACGATTAGCTGTCTCTTCGCCTGTTTCAGAGTTGAGTTGGCGCTTTTTGCCTCGAGCACGTCGTTTGGCATTAACATTAGAGGATTTTAACTCATTAGCCGACTGTTGTAAGATATCTAATGGATCAGCTAACTGTGGTAAAGAAAAACAATCATCAATTAGTCGATTAACATAATTAACATCAATAAGTAGGTAAATAGATATGTAATTGATGGACGGTTCAGATAAACATACTTGAAGTTCTATCTCGGCTATGTTTTTAAGCCTCTGGCGTTCGTAGTCGCTCAACTTTTCGATTTCCTTTTCAGACTTCTTAGCCGATACGAAGAACATGTCGAATGTCAATCTGAAATGTAGTATTAAAATATACAATTTGTTACAGAGCCCGATAGCGGAGTGGCGAAACGGTACAGTACAGAAAACGAAACACTTATATTACTAAGTTATGGTCAGTCAATTACGACGAGCTTTCGATTCAGATAGTCTTCGGTCAAGACCATCTGCTTTTGGTCTGACCGATAGAAGTAATTTATTGCGTTGAAACGTTGAGTACCGAAGTTGTAGATATAAAAAGCCAATGTGACACGACGGCGGCTATGACTACGGTACGTGACAATAAAACTCAGACACCGACGAAAAATCGAAAAATATTTGTTATTTTTAAACTTTTACCGACGGGCGGCATCCAAAGCACGTCAAGTTAACCTATCAATGGCTGACGAGAAAATGCGAATGTCTTGCGTCGGTTAAGTTAAGCTACTGTAGCGTCCTACGATTCGGCGGTTATGTTTTATTGGCGCCAAATTGAGCGAGATAATGGCTATGGCTCGGCGGCTGCCGGTCGCGTCGCTACCCACTCCTCACCATAACCGGTAGATTATCGAATAAACAGCATTACGACCGGACCACGGTTGTAGAACACTTTTATCTTCAACCGTGATTCTACCCATGATCTATAAAGAATCTATAATAATAATCTATGTTATCTATAATAATCTTCTTTATAGATCTTGGGTTCTACTAACCTGCTATCGATAGTGGACGTGTTCGCCGACTTACCAATCGACAACTTGAAGACAAATATTTTAATAAGAATTTAATAATATTATAGTATCCTGTCCTTGAATATTCATTGTTATCACTTATCGAATAGTCTCTGGCCAACGTATTATATCGATTTTTAGTACAATGTATTGTAATATAATTGCAAATTCATAACATTTTAAATAAATCGCATCAATATGACAAATACGAGATTGTCGAGATTACAGTATCGTAATTCAGAAATTTTCAAGAAAGAATTATTAATTATAGTTGTAAATCCAAGCGTTCATGAAAATCGAAATATGTCAACGATACGTTGATACGTATCGATTCGAATCGAGTTTGGAACTAAATACGAGCCGGTAGGTACCACAGCCTATAGACATAATGTAAAGTACCTAATGGCTAATGGACTGCGCGTAGATACTAGAGAGAGAAAACCAATATCAACATGTAATGAGAAATATAGACTATCTTTATATTATGTCTATGGTAGGTACGTATCTTTGACGTATTGAATTTTTATAAAGAAATATTTTGCTAGTGGATACAGATTCTCGGTAAACGGATTGCAGAATATTGAACACCGCCGTAATTATGGGGTTGCTAAAATAACTACGATATTCAATTGCATCGACTAAATATTACACCGGATTTAAAATGTTACGAATACCACTACTCCGATATTCTATTACTACGAAATTTAAAATTGATAATATTTGTCTACAACTGTTACGATATGCACAACAACAAAATTATGCTTTAAATAATATTATGTTACGAGGTAAGATTCCTTCGACACTATGTATAAAATAAATGAAGTCTTAGAAAATGTGGGTAAATGGGTACCACATTACCGTGCATTAGGTGTTAGATCATGTGTCACTGTAATCGCAGAATAAATGTTATAAAGAGTGTAATGAATGTGTTAAATACTTACAATTAAAATTCAATGATATAATATGTATGTATAACCATTGTATACAAAAAACGATTCTGAGTGAAAACGGTCTGTTAGGCCTTAAGCGTCATAATATTAAAGTAATTTAATATTTTACTTTTAGTAATACAATAGGTTTAAGTTGAATTCATTTTTACCTAAAGCATTGCATTTGAAAAAAATAATTGTGTTTATAAAATATAATAATATAGGTAATTTAAAAATTTTAATTATCCACTAGTAATATTTTTAAGTGGTAACAAATAAAACATAAGATAGTAAGGTTGTTAGTCTTTGTTTAAATGTCTAATGTCATCCAAATTTAAACATAAAATATCTATGAAAAAACCACTTTTTACTATTTTTTAAATTTGTTGGAACTATTTATGAGAAACATTGCTTTAAATTCTCTATCCCTAGTTATAAAAATTGAAAATGTTATAAATTTTTAACTACAAATTAATTTCAGTGATTTTGATTAATTTTTTTAAAAACTGTACTTACTTTTGAATGTTCATAAAATTTTGTCCATGTATCTTTAATATTTTTTAACTGTTATTATATAACAACTTATGAGGAATCTCGCATTAAATTTCAGTTTTTTTTAATGAGTAAAAATTGTTTATTAACTGCAATAACTGAAAACATTTTTCTAAAAAACTTATTGATCAAAAAGAGTACCTAAGCAGATTGTATAGAAAACTGTTAGATAAATATTTAGTTAAAATTTGAAGTATCTATATATGATTATTCGTTTTTAAATTAAACAAATACATTACAGTGACGATACTCGATAATCATTGTATAGCAAAGCGGTACCCACTAGATGACTGTTTTTTTTTTATAACCATTTTTAATTAAAATTTCGACAAAAATTTATCAAAATTATAAAGTATATTTTGTGGTAAAAATGTATTAATCGTTTAAGTTATGCTTGAAAATCAATTTTTTTCAAATTGTATGTATACTTTGAGGCACTTTGGCAATTCAAAGTTTCCATAATACGTCTATATATTCACAAATAGTTCTCAATGAAACCTAAAATTCTAAAAAATATAAAAATTATTTTTAAATTATTTTTTTTTATAGACATTTGAAGATTAAGTTTAAAAATCGAATTTTGAATTATAAAAATGAATCCATAATTTATGACTATAAATAGTAATAAAAAAATCTTGATGTTTCAAAAATGTAATTTAGTTATTGTGTATATAAAATATAATAATATACGTTAGAGTTTCCAATTCCGAAACATAAATGAATTACAATAAAATGAGTAATTATCCTATTTTGTCAACATTTAATCTTTAGACGTCCATAAAAATATTTGTGGAATCACTTTGGCACTTTTTTAGCTTAGTAATAATATCAGCTTATGAAGAACATATATATAATTTTCAACTGTGGTTCATTATGTTACGAATTAACCTATGTAAAGGCTTACTCACAAAACTAGCAGATAGTTAAAGTATTTATGATAAATTGAATAAAAAATGTTTTCAATTTTAGAGTCTGAACAGAATAATATTATATTATAGTATTATACTCGTTTTAATATTAATATGTACCTATTAATTTTAAAATGATGTGTTTTTTCTTTTTTTGTGTTTAGTGTCTGTGTACACAATAAAAAAGGGAGTTGAAATAATGATTCGATTTTTAACTTCAGTAATTTTTTTGGTATAAAAGTGACTAGTTGATACAGTTGAAAGGCAGTTTTTAAAAATTCCCAATATTTTTCAAAAGCAACAGGAAAAACAAAAAAAAAAAATGTGAAAAACCGGAAATTTTACGCAAAATCAATTTTGTTTATTAGTGTAACACCAAAAATTATATCTATAGATGTAGATATAATAAAATAAATACTAATAATATTTATTTTACTATGGTAGATATATGAAATTATAACAAAATTTTTATATTTCCCATAAGTTTTTCTAACTTTCACAAAAAAAAAAAAGTTTACTTGAAAGTCAAATTAATTTTTTATGAGCGTTTGAAATTATATATTTTATATTCACCCTTAAACTAATAATTTCTCATAACTCATGACCAGGTCCGTAAGTTCATTTCTTAAAAAATGCCTAAATTAGCATGCACTAAAAATTGGCAAAATATGCCTTAAAAAATTCAAAAGTATGCATTTATATGTACTGAAAATAAAATAATATCCACTTAAAATGTGTCCATTTAAAAATAAAAAATCATAAACAAGTTTCAAAATAACAAGAGTTATCCATTATTTTTTTTTTTAATTTAAATTTAATACTAATTATATATTAGATTTTAAATATTGTTCTTGCGCCTATTTTTAATTTTATAAATGTTTCCATTAAATTAATTAACGGGTAACCAAAACACTGATAAATCGAATAAACTAATGACTACTAGTATTTTATTTTAATAATTTTATGCTGTGACTGAATTCCTATACATTTTATGTATATACCTAATAAAAAATAACAATTGATCGCATTTTTCTTTTTCCATCAAATATTGATTTTTCATAGTATTTCCATAATAAAATGCACATTTAATTATAAAAAGTTATTTTTTTTATGTCTTGTATTAAAACAAATTAAGGATAATTTTGATTGTACATATATTTCTATGAGCAGTTCAATATATATTGTTTAGTTGTCAAATTAATGATTTGATTTTCAATTTTAATATTGAAATTTGAAGGCGATTTCTGATGCAAAATTTTATCTATATTCTGTTTAATGATAAAACATGCCGTGGACCTACGAAAATCGGTTCTTCTATGTATTCCTATATTCCCCTGTCATAGGGAACTTGCTTCGATGGCAGGGTGTCATGGGGGATGTTAATAAATTACTTTATATTAGCAATAGTATCATAAAATATATTTAGTGATATAGGCTGACTGAGCGATAACATCTCCAGAATTGTTTATTGTATTCAATAATTTTATAACCATAATACTTGAATTTCAACAAATTAATTTATTAAACATATTAGTAATAACTTCAGTAAAATAAGTACAATATTTAAGGTAAATGTAAAAATTTTATTGAGTAGGTATAAAAATACAACATAATTATAAAAACACAACTTTTTGGTTAACAATGAATATGTAAATAAATATATGAATAAAATATTTAACAACCAAACATAACATTTGAAAATGACTATAAAAGATTTGGTATTTAGTTTATAAAATACAATATTTATGCATATTAATTAATATTTCTTGATTGAAAAAATATCCTTGCACTATTTATATTATAATATAATAACATGAACTCCTAAAAACAACAAACTACTTAAAAGTTGTTACAAGTAAAACATTAAATATTTATATTTTACTTTATAATAAACTTGAAGTCTTGTATAAGATAAACTAAGAGGTTGTTGTAACTTAGCATCATCTTTTAAAGCTTTAATCTCTTGAGATTTTAGTACATTCAATTTTTCTTCATAATTTTCAGATACAGATTGAAACCACTTCAATGAATCAAATGCATTGTTTAAGTCAAGTATACGTAGTAAATATGCAATACCTATCAGTTTAATCATATATAAATAAACCATTCAGCATATATATTATATTTGTATGTCGCATCCACTTAGTGTAAAATCAATTTTTTTATGAACCAGATGTCCAGATAGTGAATTAAACAAAAATTTATAATATGGAAATATTTTATGAAGTGGTCAATAGCTAAATTGTACACTTTCTGTTATTATTATAAGGTAAATTATAGCGAGTTATTTAAACTATATATTTTGCATATATTATAGGTTACTATATCATACTATGTACTATATATTAAGCTCACAGGGGCTTAGTTCCTTTAAATATCCTATGAGCTCCTCCAAACCAAAGAGCTTTTTAATTGTATGGAATCAAAGCATTCCCACTCATATTGATATTAAAAATATTAGCAGCCCAATTCCTGAAATTTTACTGGATTTCAGTCTATGATTATATAATATATTACAGACCTATTATATAACAACATTATATTTTATTTTATTTTTCATACATTTATGATTTATACATGAAATTGATATTTTTATCTACTTGAATTGACTATAATAATGCTGTGAAATATAAATACAAAAAACTATTAAGCATTACAGACAATTATTGTGAAAACATAAATAATGTCATATTCCTATTCATATTTTAAATATTAACATAGATTAAGATAATAATATTATTAAAATATGAAATATGGATGTAAAAAGTAAATGAATGTTTTTAAAAGTCAACAATTACATTTGCCATTTCTAATCAAGTAAATAAAATTTAGAATTTCCAGTATGTGATATGATTAAAACAATTTTAGGAGGGCAAGGATTTTTGTCTTGCTCATATATGGAAAAAAACTTTTTGCTTATCAAATGGGTGAGAATGTTTTAAAAATAGCAGGCTATGTATTAGTTGGTATTGTAATCAATTGTCGTGCAAAAATAAATAATAAGATAAAAAAAGTAAATAAAAAGTAGATATTATAAAATCAATTAATACTTAATAATTATTTGTATTAATATTTCATAATTCATTAATATTATTATTTTAATCTATGTTTATGATCATATTATAAGCAGGCTATAACATTATTTATTGTTCACAATAACATTCTTTAATACTTAAAAGCTTTTTATTAATTTTTCATAACATTCAAAATATAATTGGTACAATGTAGATAAAATGTCAACATAATAAAATAAAATTATAATTATTAGTCTTTTTTATAAATAATATTTTTAATGAAAACAAAATATTATATAATATATTATTATATTTTTGTTCATAAAACAATATATATATATATATATATATATATATATAGACATACAGTTTATATAACTTATAATAATTTGTCTTATAATAATTACATTAAATGAAAAGTGCACAATATAGCTATTTATGAAAGATGTTTATATTATGTATTTTTGTTAAGTTTTATAATTTAGATGAATTTCACTATATGGACATCCAGTTCATGAAAAGATTTATTTCATTGAGTGGATGCAACATGTATATATTAAATTAAGTATTTTTTAAATGTTATAATTGCATATATTTTGAGTATAATATTATATTAAGATAATAAAAAATAAAGATATTATTTATATCATATAAAACCACCAACACGTGTGTGTTGTTTTGAGTAGTAATTAGACAAGATTCTAGTGTAATTGCAAATTTTATTGTGTGTTCCAAATCCTATAGAATTAAGTTATAAATCCAAATTAAGTGAAGAAAATTAATAAAAAAAATATTTTAGTGTTTTCATTATTAGTGTTACTTAGAATTTAATAAAATACAATATTATTAAGATAATGAAGATGTGACAACTGATAAACTGTGGCTATTGTAATGTATAGTGCAGTTTAGTATCACAGCTGCAGGAAAAACATTTTAAAATACACATGATAGTAAATTTTATACACCTACTACATGCAAAAATATTATAACATGAAATAATAATGAAAATATTATTTGAAGTACCTACTCATACACTGAAAAAAGTGTTGCTCTCTAATTCCTAATACACAATAAATTTAATATTGTACATTTTACAGATTTTGTTATTTTAATTGGACATTTTTCAAGTGTTTGCTGCATACAAATTTAGTGTTCAATAATATAATACAAGTATAAAATAATTGCTAATATTAATAATATACTTAAAGTTTTTCATATCCTTACCTACTGCAAAACCATCATCAGTAAACATTGCTCCTTTACTTTTCTTATACATTTTTTCTTTGGAATTAATTGAATGTTCAATAAAATTCAATGTTAACGAAGGAATAATTATGTAGAAATTATGTAAATGTGAATTATTACTGTTGCCCATAGCTTGTATGAAGACATCAATTAATAACTAAAAAAATATAGATTTTTTTTATAATAATATAAGTCAAAAGACAAATATATTGAGAATCATTAAAAATATTGAGTATAAGGTCATAAAAAAAAAAATAGTATTATTAATATAATACTAATTATTAATTTATTACATTAAAATTGTGTTATTTACATTTGGAAGTTATTATAAAACTTTGAAACAAATTTACATAATAATAGATTTTTTTAAAACTAAAATATTTTTTTGCTGATGAATATATAATTTTATAGAAAGAAATTAGGTAATCTTTTTCAATCTTAACACCAAATCAGGCAAATAATGAATGTTATTGTAACTTATGAGGCAGAACTTATTAAGCCAAAAATATAAGGTGGATATGATTAAGTTTTCACATCCTTACCCAGTGTCCCTATTTAGTTTAATTTATAGTTTTTAATTCCTAAGACTATCCAATAAATATGTCATAATAATTTATCCTAAATCAGCTGAAAAAAAATGTTGTATCAAGACTTATGAAATCTAAATAATTGACCAGTTCATTTAAATAGTGTAATCACTAATCACTTTGAAATAATTTGTGCCTTCTGCAATATTTTGACATATATTATGCACAACATTATCAAGGTGGTGTCCAGAAATTAAACAGTTTTTAGTAAATCCCAAATCGTTACATATCTCTTCAAACTGCATCACTTTTTTCAAATCTGGTATAAATGAAGTTGCAATTGAACAAAAGTTAAGACCACCAGATTTAATCATTCGTACATAACCAAGTGCATTACCTGAGAACAAAACAGTTAATTAAAATATTATTTTTTCTTTTTGAATGAATATTGGTAAACAAAGTTAAGAATTTTTAAATTAGTTGTTTGTTTAACTGTTGTCTTTATTTTGGTTAAGTTAGGTCAGGGTATTTTAAATTAAGATTCATTTTCTTACCAATGTGTGTAACAAGAATTCTGAATTGATCAATATAATTTTGATTTGTATTCAATGTTAATTTTCTCATACTTGAATTAAACTTTTCTGCACGTTCAAATGGATATATCATATTATTAGTTTTTTGGATTTCATGTAAAAATGTAATTTCTTTTTTGAGTTTTGATTTTACGCGCTCATCATACAAATATTTTGACAAAACGTTTAACTTTCCACAAAGAAGTTGGTAAGTTGTATTAACCTAAAATATAAAATACATTATTTAAAATATTGATAAATAACATGAGTCATTTATGAAAACTTTATAATCTAATGTGATTTATATAATATACATAATATTAATATAAATACAATACAAATATATACTGACTGTAGTGCTCATTATTCCAGTTCCATGTATTCTAATGGAATTACTAATATGTTTAATATTTATTGTGTTCAAGTGTTTACTTGTGCTATAGTTTTCAATAAATATTTGATTACTTAAATTGTATGAATATTTAGAAACAAATAAGTTTAAATTCCTCATTATTTCTAATACATCTAAACCCTAAAATAAAATTAAAAAAAAAAAAAAATAACAAAACATAAAATGTTCAACAGAATTTTAACAAACTTGTTCAAGAGTATGATTTGGTAATTTATCATCAATTGTTTCCAAGTTTAATTTGTACTTAGCTAATGTTCTCATTACACCATTGTTATGCCAATCATGTAGAGCAACAGCGGTTAAATCATAAAATGTTTCGCTGAGGTAATTTTCTGCTCTATCTATAAAACATGAAATAAATTTATCAAAATGTGTTTAGACTCAAAAATATTAAATATACTTTTAGTATCTATAAAACTAGTTAAAAACTGCAAATGTTGAAGTTTTATCATATATATATCAACCGGTTGATTGGGTTTTGTTTTGTCACAATGAACATGTGTCATAACATGAAGTCGTAATTCATTTTCAATAAATGGGCTCATTGGTTTTAAAATCTAATAAATAAATAAATTAGATATTTAAATGTATATCTTGTATTCACGATTTCATGATTAAAAACTAAACTAGTATTGAAAATTACAAAAAGAATTTTTTTTTTTCCAGTAAAGAATAGACTGATTTATAATTTTGAGTGTTTAAACATATTTAATTATTTTATAATATATATGATGAAGCTATTTGTTCAAAATTATACTTTAAAAGTATTTTTATAGATAAATTGTTTAAATTAAAAAATAAATAAATGTTTTTTATTTGTTCAGTCTGTTCTTATTTTTTTGTATTGATACAATTAATGAGATATTAAATTTAAAAACTATTACCTGATGATTTAAGTAACCAAAAATTTCATCTATGAATGAGTTATATATATTTTGTTTTGTAGTTTTGTCACTAAAATATGTCACTTCATAAATATCGTTCAAAAAACCAAATGTTGTCTTCATGAAAATATAATTTATCAAAATGGATAAGTTAATTAGATGATAATAATTTCACACAATAATCAATATACTATATTCAAGTTAAGATTGAACGCTTTCGCACATGTAGACTGAGCTATCGATTATTGTTTGACCCTTAGGTAATCGTTATGCATTGAAAATCATCATCGTAGCCAATGATCATAAATACTTGTTGGTATTGCCACCATGTATATGTTTGCAATGGGGAAGGGGGGGAATCTAATAGTAGAGATGCGCCATCGAGACGAGTTTTGGTTGGCCAAGTGGTTCAATCTTAATCTGAATAAAATTTAGTAAATATGTATAAAAATATATAATTTAATGATATTTAAATATTATTGATAATTAAATTAGATGAGGAAATAAAATTATGAATATTTTATTTTATAAATTGTAATATTATTTTTTTTAATATTAAAAAATAATTTATCATTTTAAATTATTGAACAAAATAAAAAAGTGAGCAAGTTTTAGAACTTAAAAACCATATCATTATATATTTATATCAGGCTATTAATTCAATCTATTAAACATAGTTTTGCTACAAAATGTACAATAAAGTATTATAGATCAAATTGTCTTAAAAAAAATAATTATTGTAAATTGGTGATTAATAGAGCTCGGATGTTTATGACTTAGCATATTTTTTTCGCACAGCCAGAATAGGTATAGTAATAGGTAAACTTATTTTGCATATTTGACATTTTTGAGCATATATTGATTATTTTTAGATTAAGTAGCATATATTTTATAAATTTATGTATAATATTAAAAATTTTCCATACTATTATAAATTATTTTCGTTAATTGTTTTTATGAGTATTACACTCATATTATTATGATTTATGAGATTTTTTATTATTATTTTATTATATTATGAGCGGGCCGGTGGGTTTTACCAATAATTGTGAAGTTACGAGATTATGATTTACGATGCGTTTAATATTAAATATTATTTTTGTTGACATTCAATATTTAGTTGCGTTTGTTTGCTGCGGTTCGCATGTTCTACACTGCATTTAAATAATTTTTCTAATTCACATTTGATATACACTAATAAAAATTCTGAAAAATTCGTTAAGTAGTTTTGTTAGAGTTTGGGGATCATATGTTTACTTCCGACGGTAAAATATTATTTTGCAAATTCTGTGAAGTTAAAGTATCTGCAACTAAACGATTTTTAGTCACACAACACATAAAAACTGCAAAGCATGAGCATGCGTTTAATCAAAGAAAAAGATGCGAACAAAGTATAAATCAATCGTTATTAACTGAAAATTCAAACAGGAAATCTGATTTTAACTCCGATCTTACTGAAGCTTTAGTTTTTACTAATATTCGACTCTACAAGGTAAATAATTTAAAATTTAAAAATTTCTTAGAAAAGTATACATCTAAAAATATCCCTGATGAATCAACCTTAAGGAAAAATTATGTAGACAGTATTTATCAAAAAACTCTAACCAAAATACAAGCTGAGGTCTTTAACTGTAAAATTTGGGTATCAATTGACGAGACCACGGATGTTGATGGGCGCTATGTAGCAAATGTTATTGTTGGCGTACTTGATTCTGAAGTATCCGGAAAAGTCATGCTTGTTAATTGTGAACATCTTGAAAAAACAAACAGTACAACAATTGCTCAACTTTTTGATAGAACGATGAATTTAATTTGGCCTCAAGGAGTAGAACACAATAATGTTTTGTTGCTAGTTAGCGACGCCGCACCATATATGGTAAAGGCTGGATTAGCGATCCAAATATTTTACCCAAAGATGCTTCATGTAACTTGTCTCGCTCACACTTTACATCGAGTAGCTGAGCAAATCCGTAAGGATTTTCCATTGGTTGACAGACTTATTTTGTCCGTCAGAAAAGTCTTCCTTAAATGCCCATAAATACAAATATTTAAAAATGAAGCATCAGAGTTAAGTTTGCCCCCAGAACCAGTCATAACGCATTGGGGAACATGGTTGACGGCGGCTATTTATTACTGCGATTCGTATCAAACAATTAAAAAAATTATAAACAAATTTGAACCCAATGATGCTTTGTCTATAAGAACAGCTCAAGAAATTATTAGTGAACGAACAGTTGAAGCCAATTTAGCTTTTATTAAATCAAATTTTTCATTCTTATCTTCAGCTCTAACATCTCTTGAAGAAAAAGGGAAACCTTTATCCAATTCGGTTACCATTATAAACACTGTTTTTGAAAAACTATCAATTGCAGCATTAACTCCTCAAGGTAAATCAATATACACAAAATTTCAAAAAGTCTTAGATATAAATTCTGGGCGTAAAGTGTATCCAAAATTTCTAAAATACTAGTGGGTGAAACAGATTCATTTGATGTACTTCCTGAAGTTATAGAAACGGACGACATAGTTAACTTCAAGTATGCACCGATGAACTCTGTGGATGTGGAGGGGTCATTTTCAATCTACAAAAACATATTGTCGGATCGTCAAAGATCCTTCAAATTTGAAAATATCAGCAAAATAATTGTTGTACAGTGTAATCCTGAAACTTAAAGTGCTTAACTTATGTAAAATTTAACTTTAATAGTTCAGAAACTAATTAATATTATTTTCATATTTAATGAATGTGTATTTTGTAATAAAGTAGTTTTAAATACACATTTAAAAGAGTATTTTTTGAATTTATATTAACTATTTTTTGCATATATTTGCTGAAAAAATAGGTATATTTTATTTATTTTATGGCATATAATTGCATATTTTTACATTTTAAAATGTATATTTAATGAAATTTTGGTCATAAACATCTGAGCTCTAGTGATTAATAATATTATATAAACGTACCGATAAACCATTAAAATGTTTGTGTTGTCTTTTTATATTTTTAAAATATAATGGAAACACAACTCGATGCCAATACATACAACTTATTTCTGAAATACTTTTTATTTCTTCTTGCAATAATTGTAAGAGTTCTATTTTCTTTAAATGTTGTGTTATAGTCAATATTTGAACTTTTGGAAATGCTTGCAAACCATTTGCTGTATTCAAAGCAAGTTTTATTAACAATAGTCGATTTTTTACTAGAGGTCCATGCAGTAATTTTTCAGATACTTCTAAAGACGACAATCTATCTACATTTTTTGTATTAAAGTTTCTATCATCTGCACACGAAATCTAAACGATAATTGATAATGTATTGTAAAATAATGACATTGCATTAGAAAAAATATAAACATACTATTTTATTATTTTTTAATTTAAAATAAAAATTCTTACTTTAACTTGGCCAATGATAGAAAGGCACAAATATTCAAAATATTGAATTATATCTGCTATTAATTTATTCATTAAAATATGATTTTTTTGATAAATATAACCAATATTTTTCATTGTTTCGATTAATCTGCAGATTAATATTACGTTGGATTTAATTAACGGTTTACCGAGAGTACTGTGTAGATTCATTAAAGTTATTACAGTACTCTTAATGGATGTGCACAAATGAACACCCTACAAAAAAAAATGTTAATTTAACTTCAGACAAATACCTTAAGTTTAAGTATTTATTAAATGCAACTGACAAAAATTAAATTTTACTTAAAAGAAAAAAAATTACCTCACTTAAAAAGTTACAAATATCATGCATATATTCTAATTTTGAGGTGTGAAAATCTATAAATTCTATTTGTTCACTTCTTGCAAACCAAATCATTGCCTAAACACACACACACACACACAAAAAAGATTACAATAAAAAAAAATAGATTAAAAATTTAGTAAAAATATTTGATTTGTTGATCTTGACATAATTACAAAAGTGTTATAGTTTCTGATATTTATAGTTTAATAATCCTACTATTGGTATAATTTTGTTACATATGATACAAAATTTAAATATATATAAAATAATATATGTGCATGTACATAGAATCTATCAAGTATAATAGCCTTTAATTCAACAAAATGTAAGGCTCATGGACAGTATATATATGTATGAGCAATTAATTTCCCACACACTCCATAAGATAAAATACTTTGGGAATTTGTAATAACCTTCTATTGTAAAATTGATTTATTATTAAAAAGTAAACATTTGAAGGCTCTTTTTAGGTCCAAGATTTTAGAATTGTGAGCTAGCCTAGTTCACAATAATCCTTCTGTATAACATTAACCAAATATGTATTACAAAGTTACATGTGATTTATATAATTTCATTTATTCTTTGATATTTATTAACTAATTTGCCATATACATAAAAGTTAATTTTATAAAATTAATTTATTTATGTAGTATCAATGCATCTATTGTTATATTTCAGGGGGTAAAATGAAATATTTATAATCTTATATATAACTAGTTGAATAACCGACTTCACTCTTGTGTTAAATAATCAATTTGTATGTACATTGGTATTTATATAATAGTTTTTCATTAGAATTAAGCTATTTAAAGCCTAGTCATGTAATATATAATATTTTTTATAATTTAACTTAACTTATGATATTTACAAATGATTCTAATAATTCTATACACATATTATTATTAATAACACAGTAGAAAATTTGGAACAATTTTGTGAAAAAATCGTTCAATTATTTAAATGACATACTAAAAACAGTAACCTTTAAATACAACACCCCTCCCCCATCAAACAAAAAAATGAAAAATTGGAGGACGTGATGGTACTCAGGAAAGTATTTAGAATAACTCTCAGAAAAAAATTAGAAAAAAGTTCAATAGTGTCGTTAGAAAATTAAAATAAAAAAATAGGTCTATTCTTTTGTACATATAAGTATAATAAAAATGATAAATAACCAAAACAAAAAATACTGCCTGAAATTAAAACTTGAATTATAATAATACAATATCAATATCTATTACTAACCTGTTGCAAATAATTAGCAGTAGTTTTTGAAAAATTCTTTGTAATATCTATTAATTCCAAAGTACATTTCTCCAAATTGTCTCCCGTTTTTCTTATAGTGTTAGGTTTGAGTAAATGACCAATGAAATGCAATACAAACATTTCTGGATTCCATACTAAATTACCATCCAATGGAATATGATTTACCTAATTATTCAATAAATCCTTATGTACATAGATTTCATATGATTTAAATTCAAAAATTGGAAAGTATAATGTACCTTTTCTAATAAATCTGTAAATTGTCTAAGTAATTTCTTATCAAAAACACCAAATATATAAGTATAAAATACTGTAGTAGAGCAAATACGTGACCACATTTGTAGAGGATTGTTAGATTTCTGATAAGCACGTTGTCCTAATAGCAGTACAGAATTATTCAAATAAAGCTTAAATTCATTCACAAAATCATCACAGGACTGAATTTCTTTCTTCCCATTAAAATCTGAAGTTAATACTTTCTGAAGAATAAAAAGATATATTTATCTATGTAATATACATATATATATATACACAATTGTACAAAATAATAAAAATTAAAGCAATACTAAAAATAAATTCCTAATAATAATCAGATAGTATTTTAAAGTAAATAATAGTTAAAATATACAATTTTAAACAACATTTATAATTTTAACTCAATCAATTAATAATCAATATAAGATTTGGTTATATTATTAAATTAAATTATAATAATTATAATGTACATAAAAAAATAATACATACTTCAAAAATATTTCCAGATAATAAGGTTGATTCAATATCATTGCATATATTTTCCAATCGCATTATATCATTTATGTTACAGTCATATTTCGATGGATCTATTTTTATAGAATTTAAAATGCCTCGATATTGAAACCAATGCTGTTGTAAGATTGGTTGTGATATAATAAGCTTATCCAACTCAACAAAAATGTATAGTAAATCACCAATATATTCAAAAATACCCTAAAATAATTATTTAAATAAAACCAACTTAATATTGATAAACAGGGCCATGAATTTAATGTTTTATACAATGATCTAAAAATTAAAAATGTTATGTTTTAATTTAAACTTTCTGTTGAGAAAGCTATGATTTATATAAGTTAAAAATACACTTGGCTACAAATTAATTCATAGCACTATTATTTATTAATAAGTAATAATATCTATAGTAGGGCTACCATTTTTCTTCATTCTAATAACTTATTGTATATTTTAAATTGAATTTATTAAATTATTAAACTTGCATACAATTGATAGTAAGTATTACATTAAACATTTAAGCTGTCTACCAGACCTGGATTAAGCTAATGTTTTGACAAATATTGAAAGATCAGGTAAATAATAAAATTATGTATTTAATTATGTCTGGTATCATACTATGATAGTATAAATAAAGTACAGGTCTTCATAGCCTTATATGATGTATAAAATACATTTATAGATTGAAGCAAAAGTTGTTATTTAAGCAGTAATTATGATACTATAGATCTTTAAAATTATGACTTTGGTATATATTAATTAATATTTGACAATATTTCACTGTTTGTGACTCATTTAAAATCACTTATCGAATACTAAAATATGCAATTTACAATCTTGGTTATTACTCATTTAACAACTTTGCAGACAATGATAATAGTAATAAAAACTTAAGATTATGAAACATTAATCAACAAAAAAAAACTGTAATTTTTACCTGGAAATGAATATCAGCAGTTATTAATTGAAACTCAAAAATGTTAATAAATTGACAATGTATTTCACTTAGCAAATATTCACAATGTTTAACAAAATTTGAGAGTTCTAATAAAATTTGTAAAAATTTGCTAATTTTAACTTGTATTAATCCCTCAGTAGATAAATCATCATCTAGGTAAATAATTATATTCAATAATGTTGTATTTATATATTTGAATTGTATTTTATTATTCTTACCACATTCTTCATAATAAAGTATAGAATTAAATAATTTTATTTTAACATCATTTTTAAAAAACAAAATTTCAGAGTTTAATGTTGCAAAAATCTTTAATATAGTACTTAAAACATTGTTATCAATGTCTAATAAATCATTAATTGTTACTTTGTCAGCAACATCAACCTGAAATATTAAAAAGTATGTATAAGTATTTATTAATAAACAGTATACTGGATTGGTTTCATAATAATAAGTTTCCTAAGTTCTATTTTATTAAAGTATCTTTCTCCTGTATATAGACTTCAACATTAGACATAATTCACTCAAATTGATTTTTCTCTTAAGCGGACGCTACACCCACATGTATTGTCTCCGTCTAATGAATGTACAGTATAGCAATTTTTTATTTAGCAGCTCTAATTTTGTGTAATACCCTTTAATAATAGAAAAAATTGATTAATTATCAAACTTAAATGTATTAACATTATTTATAATTTTTAAGCAAGCTATGATATTTTAAAACTATGGTATTTTACATACTCATAACTTGCTTGAAAATAAAAATATTGTAAAAAAACTATATGAAAGCACATCTAATATTTTTAACTTTAAGTTTGATAATGGTTAATTTACACTATTACTAAAGCTTATTACTTAAAATTGGAATGGATGAATATAAATTTGCTATGTTGTAAAACTGAGACAACACATATCAACACATTATTAAATATATGTAGACAATACACTATTCTAACTTTTTTTTTTGCTTTTCAAAAGCATCTAAGATTTATAATTAGTGCATAATATTTAATAAAAATTGTTCACATATCATAACATTCAAGCTGTTATATTTTGAAACTTTAAGATCATATTTTACAATTATACCTTATTAGATCTAAACATATTTTAAGCTTCCTGAGTACGAATAAATTTGTTGTAATACAACAAATTAAATAATAAGGATACATTCGTTATTAATTGACAATTTTACTCACAAATTTCTAGTTTGTAACTTAATAATTGGTATCTACAAATTATTGTTTATCAATAGGTATGTAATTTATACTTATACAGTAATAATATAATTTTGTAAATAAAAGAAACCTTACTTTTATATTTACTGGAGATTTACAAATAAATAGAGCTTTTTTTAAGATATGTATTTTTTCCAATCTTTTTGAATGGTTATTTAATAAATCATTGTATGTTAGAATTTGTTTTCCAGCTACTTCATCTAAAAAAAAAATAATAACTTAAAACCTAAAGTCAATTTTCATTATCAAATTTAATTGTTATCAAGGATTATATTAATATTTTCAAGCCTGGATTAACACTATAAACCCTAGGCACTTGTTGTGCTTAACTAGTACAAATTTATATTAATTTAGCATAAAAATAAAAAAAAACAAAATATCACAAAAAATCATAGGCCAAACATTTTTGTTGGCCTAAAAATGTTTGTGGGTCTTAGGCACAGTGCTTTGCATTAATAATACGGCCCTGATTAAGTAGACGTATCTAAATTACTTTATAATGGATAAATGTACTGAAGAATTATTCTATGGATATACCTGCTTTATAAAGTTTATTAAGACCATAAAGATTACCATGGTAGCTTTGAATACCAATAATATACTATAATAGTGTCATATTTAGAAACAAATTATTCTATGCATCAAAAATTAATTTACTCAACAGATATCTTGATTTTTTTTATTAATTTTGTTCAGTATTAATGGTATTTTTATTGTTAATGATTCAATGAAAAAGAAAAATCCAGAAAAATGAAGAATTATATGCCTTGAATAAATTTGCTATA
This sequence comes from Pentalonia nigronervosa, assembly GCA_014851325.1. Classification (NCBI taxonomy): domain Eukaryota; kingdom Metazoa; phylum Arthropoda; class Insecta; order Hemiptera; family Aphididae; genus Pentalonia; species Pentalonia nigronervosa. Next base: position 9,760 of record JACXSJ010001779.1, on the reverse strand, counting down.
GATTATCTATAAAGTGTAATGTAAATTATAAATCGTTCACTTACCTTGAGACTTATCTATAATATTACTTTTTTCCAAATTACTCCACATATTTAATAATGATGTTAAAAACGCAGAGGATAAAATGTTAACATAAATAAAACAATAATTAAACGATTTAGCTACGTATAATAAAAATAAATGTTACTTATTAGTGGTTTGTTACATAATACTCATAGTTTTGTTCCGAAATTCAGTCATCTGGAATAACGAACTCAGATACGGGGCTGGAGTCATGAATATATAGATAAGAGACATGATAACTTTATCATATTATTTTTATCAATAACAAATAACGCTAACAACGTTTGTTGATGTAGGTGTCGACACGGACTGCAATTATTACGAGAGAGTCGCGATACAAGTTCAGCTGAACGGTTGGCAATCAACAACAGCTGATCCCGACAGATCCAAAAGGCTGCATTGATAATCTGTATTTTTTTGTTGCCTTAACATTGTTCTATGCTATGACTGTTGTGAGTTTGTGACGTTAGTTTTAGTTTATTGTTAGTCGATGCACTGGTGCCTCGGCCCATTGGAATGCATTCATTGCGACCTGTAGCCATCATAGGATCAAAATTAAGATGATACAGTTTTTATCGTTCACCTTACTTCACCGTCGACGGGGCACCGCTACTGCTTACGTGATCAACTTTACTTACTGAATAAACAACTATTTTATTTCAGCTGATAGAAATCGTATTAAATTAATTAAAACATGACAAAGTAATAAATATTCCATCCAGATGTTCGCTGCTGTTACTTTAAAAAAGAAGCTGATGTCCTTAAATGTTTTTGTATTTTATTTTTATTGTATAATAAATTAATAATGTTATGTCAGACATTTGCCCATTTGTCACCTATCAAGACTTTTGAAGACTTACACATTTGCAGTATAACCATGACGAAACTGTATTGAGGCGGCTGTTAAACCAACATGGCACTGACAATGGGTCACAATTTGGAAATTCATTAGTTCAAATCTGTGTAAAATTATCTTATATTCCGCATCTGGATGATGAACCATATTAATGATATTGTGCAAACATACTGGTTTGAGCGATTGAATTTCTAGTACTTGTATGACTTCACTGTTATTTCTAGTTGTGATGATCACCCACATCAGTTCACTGAATGAACATGGGTACAATATGAGCATAATGGACATCAATTCTCTATAGAAAATTGTGGCCCCATTCTAATATTGTTATTCTACGCAAACAGTTAAGTTACTGTGTTGTCACAGATAAAGCAACAGGAGATAATAGGCATTTATGATACTAATCATTGGAGCTGGTTTTCACTAAACATAAAACAGTATTATATCTGTTACAAACTCACAGATTTCACTAAAATTATTAGGTACTACCAGAGTAACATTTTGGGTACAGTAAATGTGTTCACCAAACAGTAATTTAATGGTTAAAGGCACGGTGAAAATCTGATTCACTGCACTGTATTTTACGAAAAATGAATACCATATTTTTCTATGGATTGCACCATAATTATTGAGTACAAATGTCGGTTCAAAAACTGTGGAATTATGTAAATAAGTATCCTAAATAATTGTACATTTATAATGTAATAATCGGTGAAATTACCACGTTATTCTTAACCCCTTCATGCATAACTTTTTATTTTTTCCTGAAAAAAAATGAGTTTATAGTAAAAAACGTCAAGATCACGAGAAAAATATTTTTAAAAAAAATTGAGTTAAATTTCCCCTTAAAGTTGATCAAAATTTAATTCATGCCAAATATGGAACAATGCGCACCAAAAGTTCGTTTATGCCATATTTGGCCATCATGCATTAGAGAGTACACAAGGTCCACTTTTCTTTCTTTTAGCATTGTATAAAACTTCTGTTGTACTTTCTGTCAGTAGTAGACGACCTCTTCTACGTTGACTTGGTTTTAAAACCTCACATAAGACTTCTGATATCAATAATTTGAAGTCTAATAATGGTATATAGGTGTCTGGGTAAACTCTTCAGTAAAAAAGCCAGGCATTTACTACACATAAATCAATCATATGGTAAAATATTTTCATATAATATTTATTAGACTTTGTAGATATTCTATAATAACCTAACATTGAATCGAGCAAGTCTACTCAACCCATATATGAATTGTAAACATCAACTGATTTTGGACATGGTATCATTTTGTATGTTTTTAGTGACCTGAAGAACCGTTTTTTTTCTACAATAGGTTGGCTTCCAACATAGGTTGATACCAATGTGACAATTTGGTTGTCAAACCAAGAAACCGCAGATATTTTAACATTTTCAATAATAGTAGTTTTTTCACACATAGTTCCTCTTCCATCTTTCTGAAATTCTTTTTTAGTTGGCATTGTCAGTCCTTTTAAACGGTTTAAACGAGCTGTTCCTAAAGGAAGTATACCTTTTTTGTGTAAATATACCATAAGTGGCAGGCTCGTGAACCAATTACCAAAGAATAATTTATAATTTTTTAAACGTGGAATAAATTGAGCCATTTTTATAACCATATTGCTGCTAGTAGAGAGGGAAGGGCAGTTGTCAGGCATTTTATTTGTTAATTCTCCTGCAAATATTTCGAAATCATAGCTAAAGCCTGAAACACCACTTAGTACAAATACTTTATATCCCCACTTATGGGGTTTTTTAGGGTTATATTGCTTCAATGATGTTTTAGATTTTATTGGAATAATCTGTTCATCGACTGCTAAGTATTCTTCTTTTGGAACTGTAATTAATATATTTCTAATTTGGTTGAGTAAAGGTCTTACTTTAAAAAGTTTATCATAAGAATTTGGTGTATTTGTGGTGTTGTCATTGAAATGCATGAATCTTTTTATTTCTTCAAAACTGTTTACTGTCATTATGTTGTATATACTTGAAGTACCAAGAACACCCCAATGATGTCTTATTGTAGGCAAATGTAAAATTGACATTTTCATTAATATGCCAATGAATTGTTCAATTTCTTTTTCGTATATATTTGGTAAATTATTAGGTCTAATTTGAGAAGCATATAAATTTGATTGATTTGTAATGTGAGTTATAATAGATTTTGGAAATAAAAAATTAAAAAATTAATAAGTTGAAACTAAATCAGTTATAAGTGTTGGTAAATCTAATGAATCTTTAAATTGTAATATATCTTCTGATACTTCTAAGTTTTCTTTTATCCATTTTGGTCCCATAGGTTTATTTGAATTTTTAGACGGATTAGACTTTTTATTTTTTCTATTTGAATTGTCAAGTCTTACAGGTTAAAGTCAAATAAAACTTCATCATCTGAAGCAGGAATAATAAGTACATTAGTACTTTTAATTGAAAAATTACTATCACTATCAGATTCTGCAAAAAATAATTTTTTAAATGTGGTAGGTTCAGTATTGTCAGAATGTTCTGAATCAGAACTTCCATCTGGGATACTTCTAATAAATTTTAACTGGCGGTAAAATGTTGAAGGGTTCATTTTTAGAACTAGAAAAAAAAATCAAGTTACTATACTTTTAATGCATGTTGTGCCAAATATGGCACATATTAAGTTTTCGTTCTATTTCAAAAAATATTATACTTAGGAACTCATACGTACTTTTAAATTAAAGCTGACAAACTGACGAACACGATGGTATTTTTTTTTTGAATTCGGTAGTATCAATTTTTAGTTATGATAACATAAAATAAGTGATAACTACTCTTGGTGATTAAAAATTTGGAGCGGTTTAATTTTTATCTATAACTCACAATTTTACCGCTAGATGGATATACCTTACATCAAAATTGTTTGTTACTTTGTGCCAAATCTGACCGTCTATGCAGTAACGTTATAGCTTTATTTTCAAAGCCACAAATTACGAAAAACTAATTTGTGCCATATATGGCACACTATGCATGAAGGGGTTAATTTTTATCAGTTCATTTTTTGTGTTATAGTTGGTTAAATTACTATTCTATAGTTTACTTATTCACCATTCATTTTCCGTGCTATGGTTGATTAAATTACAGTTTTATGGTTCACTTTATGACTATAGGCTTTTGGTGTACAAATTAGTTAAAAACCATCATATTTATATATATTTACATAATGTAATAGAAAGACCTGACAAATGAAATCATTTTTGTACTAATCAATATTTTTAATTTTTTTATGTCTAAATTGTAGACACGTTATATGAATAATACAAACAATTTTATATCCAATTAAAATGTTTTCCAAAAGTTCAAAATAGTTAATTTGCAAATGTGGTTTTAAAATGTTGACTGTATAACTAATTTTTAAATTTGCATCATAAAATTTTCAAAATTAAAGCAACTAAAACTGTCTAGTATTCCTAATTTTTATGCATCATTAAGTGTAGTAAGTCATGAGTGTTGTGAATTATCATATAGCTCTCATATATAAATTTAAATGTAGTTACAAAATGCTGAATCAGTTTTCTAGCATAATTTAGATGAAAAGTTAAAAATGTCTGGAAAGCATATACATATTTATGATAACCTCCAACATTACATTTAGTACAATTCTTAAAGCCACTATGTTCCTTTTATACAAAACATCAATGCCTTAGCAAGGGCATCAGTACAAAAACCATGTATCCTGGCTACCAAACTCTTCTCCTCATAATATGTAAATCCATTTTTAATTAGGTTATTTACCTAAAATCTTTTAAGTGTAAATATTTATAGGCTTTTAAACTTGACTATGTTATATGCCAATGACAAATATAGTTTTCATTAAAAATTGACCAGATTTCATTGTATGATAAATGACTTAATGGTAGGCCATCAATGTTGAACATTAAACTATTGGTTCATTTTCTAAATAATAACATGTACTTTTTTAAAAAGTAAATAATCCTAATTCCAGTCTATAGTACCAGTAACTACCTTCAATTGCTTAGATATAAGTATGTCTGGAGGTTTCTAACAATGTTCACGTCGATGAAGAGAGATATTTTACTACCATGTCTTTTGAGTATTTTTAGCAAACCATCCATGGTCTTTAAAGAAATGTTTTCTTTGGTAGGCCAGAATGTTAGATGTAATTAGAAAATATTTGACATATTTTAGGGTTTGTTGTGAATTATTAATATGAATAATAACACAAATGTAATTTATAGTCCCTTATTATTAACTGTAAATCGTAATGAACATAACAATTGTCTACTAATGACCAATGGACAGTTCCCACCGGTTGTAATATGATACTTATATACTACGTGTAATTGTGTACTATAGTATATAGTATAAATGTTAAATATGCAACACCTCTTTATAATAAAAAAAAATTTAATTATTTAATATAGTACTTAATCGCTATGTTAATATTTTTTTTTATATGATGAGTATTATAAAATTATAATTTAATGAATGATATCAGTCATAATCACTTAGAAAATTTTGCCGAGTCGTTTCTGAGTGTGAAGTTGGGTGATCAAAACTAGACGACTATTTTTCTGACGGCTAGTGATAAGAAACCAGGTTACTCGATTGAATTATAGCAGAGGTTCTCAAAGTGTGGGGCGCGACCTTCCATGGGGGCGCAAAAGCTTTATAGGGTGGGGGGGCAAGACAATTTTAAAAATCAACATTGCATTGGTAGAAAAAATAAAAAAAATTGTGAAATGTCCGTAATAATAATCGCGTTTTGCATTGTATACAATTCGGTATATTTATACATCACATACAGGCAGCAACAATCAACACGAGCCATTATCTATAAAAGGTTTGTTGTTTCATCGATAAACCATTATTCTCCGTCATTCTATTTTTAAACATACGCAATTCTATGTGTTCTACTATAACAAGGTTGTGATAGTATAACGTTGTTAGTTCGATATCGTGTTTGCTCTAGGTATGGGAAAAACGGGTCTTTTAAACGATTCGGTTCGTTTGGATCAGGTCATTCATATAACCCGTTCATATGATTCGTTCATTCCGTTCATTTGAACGATAAACCGCAAGAACGAATTATATTTACTGATAACCGAATTTTTGAACCATGAACGAACGTCCGAATTCACAATTTCGTGCCAGAGCATAGCAAACTCCCGATTTTTTTTATAACTTATATATGCTTACTGATAAAAATTACTATGCGTCTTAATAGTAAATTTCCTGAAGTTTAATATATTAAAATACTGAAAATTATTAATTTATTAACAAATTAATAACTTCACTGTAAACCGATGTACGAACCGAAGTGTCGTTCAATAGACTATGAGTACTTCGATTGTTCAGTGAACTAGTTCAATTTAATGAACGATGAACGAACGAACTAGTTCACCTAAATGATCTACGCTTGCCGTCACTAGTAAGGATGGGAAGTTTCGTTCGTTCATCGTTTATTAGTTCATTTTTCATTATTGTGTACGCCGTACAGTGGTACCGTGGAAGACTGGATGTCAGCAAAGAATTTGAGAGTAGCTTTATCAAATATCTCTCCTCGTTTCATCAAACTTTGTGATGAAAAAAAACAAGCCCACCCATCACATTAAAATTGGCCTATTAATTAAAATATTTTATAAAAAATACATTTTATTTTAAAATAAATTTGTAATATTAATATTAATATCAATATTTGTTGTTTGTTTTTAACATTTTTTTACTCTAAACATAACTATTAAAATTATTTTTATGAGGGGGGGGGGCTCAGATCTGGGGTTAACTAAATAGGGGGGGCCTGGCCTGAAAAGTTTGAGAACCTCTGCATTACAGTATTTTCAAGGCGCCCACTATTTTTGTGTAATGTTGCCAACAACTCTTGTTGGCATTACTTAGGCTGACGTCGCCATCGTTATCGCCTCAATGCTCGGGAGCAGAGGTGACTCCGATATCGTTCATTGATAAAAAACATAATACAATACAACAAAAATCGTACCTTGCGGTACGTTACAATGACTTATAATTACAACAACACAATACAACCGACGAAACTATCATGAACGATGCATCCTAGCCGCGTGGTTCGGATGAGCAGCTTGACATTTCATAGTGCATTAGGCATCTTCACAGTGCAGTATCACAGCTTCACAGTGTGGTATCATAGCTTCACAGTGCGGTATAAGCAGCGAGTTGTAGTTCTTTGTACGGGCGTTCCGTTTAAGAAACCAGTAGAAATGATTCTGACATCCACTCGGGGCAGGACCGGACGTTGATCGAGTCCTACAGCCGGAGAATCATCAGGGGTAGTCGACAGGCAATCCTGTTTTGTTCGTTCAGCCTGTTCTTTGAACGTCATTATATTCTCGACCATGCGGTAAAACAACTTATAATCTTTCTCAGCATTGACCAATATGGTACGCTTCTCTGTAACGTCGGCAGGAAAAGTTTCAAACGGTGGTCCACAAAGTATATTCGGAGGGTCCCAACCGAGGGAGATTAATCAAGGCGGACGGAGAGTTCAGCCCACTCTGGGCATATGAACAGAATATGTTCAGCTATATCTCATTCGTCAAGACAGTGATAGCAATGGACGATGGGGACTCTGTTCATTCAATGGAGATAGGCCTGGAAACATCCGTGTCCGGTAAGCGCCTGGGTCATATGGTAAGTCGGGGGATCCACGGGACCGTCCTGCCCAGCTACCTAGCGACGTCGAGAATAATGCGCCGGGTCCTGGCAGCCTTGGTCGTGGTGGACCACCTAGCCTGCCACTGTGCAATCGTAGTCTTGCGTTCGTCCCCTTTAATAGTAGCTTTAGATAGCGGGGCTTGCTGGTCTTCAGGTTCTCGAGGAATGTGGATGCGGGTCCTTATTCTTGATCTCTCGAGGCCTAACAGCTTCACATTTCTGGCGCGCGAGTTGGAGACCGTTGGCGGTCATCCCAGCGTCCACGCTGGAGAGAAGAGGGTTAACGATTCCTTCAAGTAATGGTCCAGAGCTAGCTACATCCACGATGGAGAGGTCGTCGGTGAATCCAACGAGGTGAACGCCAGGAGGAACCTCCATGTTCGGCAGTAGTTATAGGTGATATTCTACAGAGTGGGGCTGAGGACCGAGCCCTGAGGAACTCCGCAGGTAACCGGATGGACGGAAAGACTTTCACCGGTGGGAAGCGTTCGGTCTGTAAGCCAAGATCGAATCATGTCGACTCGATATTCTGGAGTCCTGATCCTACGGAGAGTTCTATCGATGATGGGCCAGCGGAGAGAGTTGAGCGCATTCTTCACGTCGAGAGTGACGAGGACGCATTAGTCCTTAGATCTGGAGGTGGTGGGCACTGAGGAAGCAATGCAGGGGACCTTCTCGATTGCGGACTCGGTGCCAAGCCCGCGCTTGAAGCCGAATTGATTTAGTGAGAGTCTCTTGCTGCCGTGTTCTTCAAGGTGGGCGTGAAAACGTCAGAGGAGGAGTCGTTCGAGAAGCTTCCCTAGGATGTCCACAAGGCAGATCGGTTGATAGCTTGAGGGAGGGTCAGGGGGTTTGTCCGGGCCTTTGAGGACGAGCACCAGGCGGGCCCTCATCTAACGGGGGGGGGGGGAGATGCCGGCCAGCAAACGGGTGTTGAAGACGCGGAGGACGGATCGGACCGGACGCGAGTCAACTGCATCAATGCTTCGTTCGGGATGCCCGAGAGACCGGAGGCCCTACCAGACGGGAGATTCTTGAAAGCCGCAGTAAGTTCTTCGGCGGAGAATTCAGGGATGATCTTGATGAATTCTGGAACATTCCGAATGGGGTCGAATGCCTCGAAGATATCCAAAACCGCTGCAGAGGGTTCATCGGCCCAGGTGGTAATGGGAGCAGCAGGGAAGAGGTGACCCGATATAATGGGCACCAGGTCGGCCAGAATGAAACAGGGGCTACCGATGCCGAGGAGCTTGGTGTCAAGGCTGTAAGGTTTGCCCAGGAGTCAGAGTCGACCAAAGCGCAAAGGGCTTACCAGCTCCGGAACTTGGGTCGCTTGATTTCCCTACGTGAGTTAGACCTAGTCATCGAAAAGCAGTCCTGGCTAGCAGGACACCAGTCTGGTCCGGACGTCTGAGAGCAGATTGATAAGACCGCCGAAGTGCGAGGCAAGAACGGCGCAAGGAGTCTATGTCTGGGACCGTTGCGTAGCTGTCGTTCAAGTTTATTTGCAAGAAGATAACCATTGAGGGTGGTGGTCATCAGAAGGGTGGAGGTCTGCGGAGAGCTAGTTCTAGACGCCCGTTTTCTGGCTGGGCAAGCATCAAAACAGGGGTTTGTGTACAGACTTCGGGAGACCAGTGTTAGAGCAAGCAAGACAGTTATCTTAGGCGAACCAACACTCGTTCATAGTGTGCCCAAGTTCGCCACAGCGCCAGCAACTCGGAGCGTTCAAGGGCGGTGCAGCTTCTCAAGTAGTGAAAAGAACGTGGCATTAGAAGAACCTCTTCGGGAGAAGTGTGCGAGGACGAACACGGCATACGGTCTAGCCGATGGGGATCATTGAAATAATACTGGCGGCGTACATGGTAGATGATATATGTATTGTTTATACAAGTAATAAAAAGAATATACAAAATATTAATTATTTATTTAAAGATAGGAAAATTTTAAATAAACTTCTAATTTTTAGACTCAAAATATTTCGTATTTATATGAATAATTATTAAATATGAAGATATAATTTTATTGAATCGTTATACCTTTAAAACTAAAATAAATCAAAATTTTATTAATAAATTCCACAATTAAAACAATCTTTAAATAAATAAATGATATCTTATACTTATTATATTTATTAACCGATATTATATTTTA
>JACXSJ010001778.1:0-71474 GCA_014851325.1 Pentalonia nigronervosa | reverse complement strand
TAAATCCATCGCTCATGCTCGTAAACGCGTACTGATTATGTACTACAGAACATGTGAACGTCTTCCTAATGTTGTTGACATCCAATTACCTGCTTATCGCATGTCTATTTTTGTTACACGCCTTGTCTTAGCGATAAAAGTAGCACAATCAACTTTTGAGATAGCGTTGCGTGACTTTTGCCCACCCCGGTATATATATCTGGTCATTTATACCACATTTATTACTCTAAAAGGGCTAGCCCGGTTGAATTCTAAATAAATAAATAAATAAAAAAAAAAAAATGGAAAAAAATGGAACTTTTACCTAAAACTAATATTTAACAAAATTTATTTTCTTTTTTAGTGTAATTCAGTCGTTTCTTAGTATATTCATGTTATAAATATGAGCAAGCTAGGTACTCTATACAATTATAGTACATTTTTAGAAAAACATTATGCACTATTTGAATCTATAATAATTTATTTGAAATCAAAATACATTCAGATACACATTATTATGATATAGTCTTGGAATAATAAATAATTTTCCATATTGAATATAGCATTTCACTGGATACAACAGTATACATACTACTGTAATAGTATATTTTCTACTTTACTGGACATCCTTTTTTTTCCAACTTTCGTAATCTTTTATGCTGAAAATAACGGTGCAAATATAATTCAGACCTCAACTTTAGTTTTTAAGCTAAAAGGATTCAGTAAAACGGTTTAACAGTTTTAAGATGTTATAATTTTTATTTTGTAATAATTATTATTATAACGTTATATAATTCATTATTTTAATTATAAACAATCAAACGGAACAAGTCCTTTAGTAATAGTTTAAATAATTACAGATAATATTTTAACAAAAATACATGTATATTACTTATGTGAACCATAAAACAATACTTCTTAAAATTAACAAAAAATTAAAATTAATTTAAATTGCATATACATACCTACTTGACAAGACTATCATATCCGTTTTATTTATGACCACTGCCTTCGGAAGTTTTTAACCTTCTGAACTCTATAATATTAAATGATTGAAAGTAAGTATAATCATTACGCGTTGTCGTAGTCGGTTTATCGTAATGGGTTATTAAATGTAATTGATAATAAATTATAATCTGTCACCTGCAATACAAAAACTGAAGTTGTTTGCATTATGATAAAAATAATGTAACCAACATTATTTTTACCGTAACATATAACCTGCGTTGTGTAAAAACTCTCTATTATTATATACTTCAAACCACGGCATCACGCTAATTTTAATATGACTGTTTGAAAATGGTACGCGGTAGGTAAACCAAGTAAAATATCATTATAAACCAATATGCTTTCAATTTATCATTATATTAAATTAGGTAGTGTTTCTTCTCTAAGTTTGTGAATGACCAAGTATTTAAACTATATGCTGTAATATTGTATTATGTAGTCCGTGCTAGTTGGTGAAAAGCCTATTTCTTGCAGAGTCACAAGGTATCTATAATCTGGCTGTAAACGTAGATTGCAAAAATAGTACACACCTAGTCATGGTCATCTTAACGTTTTTGGTACCTAGTTAAGATTACATATTAGTGAACTTTAACTATTTAATTCTTTTAGAGAAGTTTAAAAATTCGTAGTCAGATTATTATTATGCGTAACAAATATGGAAAAAGGACTCATCAATATTCGGGCCAAGTGTTTAGTTACCTACGTCAATAATTAACGACCAAATGCGTTCTGTTATGACAACCGCACGGTTTACGTTGATCGTATATTATACCATTCATACTTGAAAACATTTCAAAAATACATTACTACACAAAATATTACTATAGTATATTATAGGCTATATTACGCAATGAAAGCAAAAAATAAGAAATGGTTATATTTTATTGAAACGACGCGACAAATGAGCTTCCGCACCAAAATAATAATAATAACAATTTATACAAAGTCCGTTTTTCGAGTATAGATATACATTTTTGGCCATCGGTTCGACATATACAAATAAGTGTACTTAATAATCTAGTTGTAGTTGTCCACTTGTTAAAATTTTGTCCGATAAACCTTTTTATTTTCTGAATTGATTACATTATATTTGTTCTCTATTTTCCAATGGATGTGCTGCTTCGTTATTGATTTGTTGTACATTCTATTCTCTGAATTCATATTACGATTTAAAAATAGCTCAAATATTTTTATATGTATCTATTTTATAAAATGTTGTTTTCCACGTTTTTTGATGAAAAAAAACATTGTATTTACGTCTTGTGATTCAACATGAGATTTGATATATATTATTATAAGTTGAACTGGGTGCGTGAAAAATAACACACCTGTGCCACTAAGAATACTAATAAATTATGCCAATAAAAATTTTAATTAGACTATTTGAGTATTAATTATGGTTGTAGTGCAAACTATTTTTTTTTCAGAAAAATACAAATTATGTAATTTAATACTTAATAGATTTATTGTAATTAAAATAAAATCTATGTAATCATATAGGTACGCTTGGGTTTAACTAATCTAAAATTATTACATCATTTCAATTATTACCCAACCAAAAAGAAACGGTACCTACTAACTGTGCCTACAATTTATGTTTAATTGTCTCAACCTTAAACAGCTGATCCTTGGGCGAAGACCATTCACTATTTTTAATAACAATGTACCATGTTAAGTACAATACTTTTAGATAATTACTAATCATTTACAGACAACTATTAAAAATTTTTTTTTTATTATATATAATTAATTTTGTTATATTATAGGTACAACCTTGATATAGATTTAATTTCAAAATAAGCTATTAAGAATACGATAAATGTTATTATAGGTACTTATATGAATAATATTTTTTTACTATCTATTTTGTAGACAAAAATATGAAAACATTACGTTTTTTTTATTTGAACATGCTTAAATAATATCAATACATATTTAGTAGTACTTCACTACTATTTAAATATTTTAAATGTTGTGCACAATTATACTATACAACTATATGGTCTTAAATATAAATAAAATGTCTTATAAACATCATATTATTATTTATAAAATATTAATAAGAATAAAGACACTTTTGCTTCTTTGTATGTCATAAAATTATAGTGTTCCATTATTATATGGATTTTATTCCTGCTTTAACTATTTAACTATCCCAAATGTCCAACTAACTGTTTCATTAGTTATTACTTATTACACATTGAATTTTCTATTAACCACACTAATATATTATGAGACATGGGTATTATATTTATTTATTATTATTTATGCACAAGTTTACCGTATATTCATTAAATTCGAATTTTTCATTATGTTGACAATAGAATTTAACATAACTGTTTCTCTGGCTCGTTCCGAATCGCGGAGCATACCAGTTGCCTCCCGAAATATACGAATTGCCTCCCATCCTTATCGTAAATATAAAGGTTAAATACACTAGTTGCCTCCGATGACCAGGTAGTTCATAATTATACACGAATTGCCTCCCAAGAATTTCACACTAGTTGCCTTCTGTTTAGAATTAAGTTGTGGTTCATAAACTTCAATAAAAAATCGACATAAATAGATGAATTTATAAAATTTTATTTTTTTAATTATTTTATATTTTATTATTATTAAAAATACATTATAAATTGTTTTATACTAAGTTATTAAGTTGTTAAAAATATAAAATTATTCAGTTAAAAAATTTCAGTCTTAGGTATAATATACAACATTTATATAAAAATAACACAACTATAAAAATAATAAGTCAATTAGTCAATAAGTCAAATAAAATAGGTAAAATACAAAAAATTATTTATAACATTGCTTAGGTTTATATTTTTTAGCTAATATTTGTAAGTACTCAAAATTTGATATTTTTTTTTCATTCAGCTTTTTTATTTGAGTACCAATGAAAATTATTTTGTTTCTAATTTGTAATCAATCATGTAGTTTAGGCTTATTAGAACTTTGTATTAAAATTACAGTCTCAGTCTGAATTAGTTTTAAAACTTCGATAAATTTATATATATTAGGAAGCGGAAACTCAAAATAGCTATTAAATTTGCTATGGAAAGATTCGCATGCATTAGTTGTACGTCGAATGCTCGAACCTTTTTCTGCCCATATATGAGGTGGAAACATTGAATCCTCTAATTTTGAAATTACAAACTTATTTTGACACATGATAATATGTTTGAAAATGTTTAGAACCACTTGTGTACTTATTACCTGGCTATTAGAAGATTGCTAGTACTAGACCCTATTCAATACGATAAAATTTGGGGTACGCCGGGAGGCAACTCGTATGTAGTCGGGAGGCAATTCGTATAAAAATGATTGACCTTTTTGACTTCGGGAGGCAACTAGCGTGCGCCCCTGAATCGAGTACATTATAAGATAAGAAAAAAAATTTAACTGATTTAAAAGCTTTTTGTTTGAAAATGATGTTGACATACAAAAACCTACAAACAATATCATATATTTGAATCTGAGTAAAAATAAATAAATAAAAAATATTACAGGACAAATAACAGACGCGAGTATATTATTTATAAAAAATACATTATACGGAGCTTGATAGGTAGGTATTTAAAATATATTTTATTATATTATCTAAAAACAAAGAATCTTTTACACCAAACAATTATTTATAAATATATAAATTAAATAAGTATGTAAAATAATGTGAATCATAAAAATTGTTTTTAAAAAAGTATCAATGCATTATTCATCAAAAACGTAATAAAAATAATTTGAATAGGTAATTATAATTGTTCAAAGAAAAAAATTAACAAAACATATTTTGTACAGATTCAGAATTCATGGCTTATGATGTAAGAAGTTTTTAATTTAAGTCTACAGGAGTGATTCTTAAAAGTTTTGTGTAATTGTTATATTAAAAAGGTAGAGAATTATTTATGTATATTTAAATGAACAATACGTGTTTATAAGTTTCTGAACGAGCTTTATTTCTAATGACTTTATAAGGTTACTTCATTACTATTGTTAAAGTATGCATCAAGCATACTTTTACATAGGTACCTACTGTTATTCACTAAAGCTTTTTTTTAAAATAAATAATTTTTGAGGTTGTGTTATCCTTCAATAAAATACCATGCAAACGTTATGATCGATCGAACGTACAATGTATACTTGTAATAGACAATTGGTAAGAGTAATAATACAATAGTATGCATTATGTCCAGAGGTGAATTTTTAGAACAGCGTATGAATAATTTATTTTTGATTGACGAGAAAATATCAAAGTTGGCTTTGATATACGATATTTTAATTCTCACTTTCGTTTGCAAATGCAAACAGGATATTATTTCCACGCAAATATTTGACTTTTGAAAATTAATTTCAAGATAATTTTGTGTTCGTTTAAGTAAAAACGACGAATAATAAAAATATCATTACCTTTATATAATATTGTTGTTGTTTGCTGTTGTTTTACTAATATTTGTATCGCTCTTCCGGCGGCCTATTGTAAAATTAATTAATGAGATTATTGGAATTGTACTTTTTTTTGCATGCCATTTTCAACATTTCTTTCTACCGACAACAATCAAAAACATTTAAAAAAATGGGAGTATAATAATAATATATCAGCTTTATTCTATTTATTACAAAAATATTATATACGTGGCCTCATTATAATTCGATAGTACGTAATTCGTACGGTTTGGTGTTGTTATTCTATTGCCACCAAATACAGACGGTTTTTAAATAGTACCTACCTACTTGTATCGTGAGTGTAGATACATATCACTAATACCTATATAATATTATATTATATGAATTGACTTCAAACAAATTTGTCCGTGGTATATGGTTATTAATCATAATTGTATGTATAACGTAGATACCTAGTAACGACTTACATCTTAAACAGAGTGATTTGCCGAGAATACTCATCTTCTTTTATCCTTTAATCATGTATTTATTCAAATTCTGATTTTTAGAATTTTAATTTTAACATTAGCGCCATATTTTCAAATAGGTACTTATATTTTTTGTATAATTTAAGGAGTATCATATGGGGAGACTACTACAATACTATTATTTTATTGTAAGTAGTTAAATAGAGGATTTTTTTTAATTGTATAATAAATTAATATTAGTTAGTTAGTTATTGGGTATTATAATTTTAAATCGTCATAGCATAAACATATCTTTTAAACCTATATAATGGATTATTGTCCTTGATACTTGAAGTTTAATAACTTTTCGTTCAAATTTTTATTTATGTATAATATTTCCGAAAATATTATCTCATTGAGTGTGTATATATACAAAATATATTAAAAAGGGTGGTTCTCGTTTACAAAAAATAAATTTATGTCACCACTGGATACTCCTTAAATTATACACGACAACTCATATTTTAAATTGTAGTCCTTAAGTATTTTTGGAAATTCCAAAAATTCAGAATTTGAATATATTAATTATTGATAGAAATAACGGGAGTGAGCGTACTTTGTGAATCACTCTATAATAGTATATTTGCTGCGGATCGGATGCGGCGCACACACGTTATTTGCGGTTTATTTGTCTGAAGTGTGTAATTCGCCATTCTACATTGCGACGAATAATACACTTCAGATCCGGTGGTGACGACAGCAAACCACTAATTTTCGGGATACCATTTTTCAGTTATTGTTGGTCGTTTCCGTTTTTCTCTGCCTTTCTCTGTTCCGGTTTATTTTGAGCCTATAGTAACAATAACTAACAAATGCCCCATCGCGTTTCTTCATAAATGTATGAGTGAATGTTTGATCAACAATAATTATTATGACACGGACACCGAGATTACGAAAAGCTCTATGAAAAAAACAGTAAAACAATTTTACGTCGGAATAAGTCTATGAGAACGTATCAAAAGTCTTACGGGTAAATAAAAAAGTAATAAAAACCGAAAGGCGTTGTGAAATGTCCGTGACGTCATATATTTCACGATATAACGCAGTATATACTCGCGCTGCTATACGTGTGGGAATATTTTGGTTCAAATCGATCATTCAACTCGAAAAAAAAACAAGACTAATAATTTGCATTGAAATAAATATATGTACATGCGTCTCGTACTTTGTGTAGGTATAATATCACGTCACTGTATCACGAATCCATCAGGTACGTAAAGAGACTACGTTAATATTATTTCAATGAGCAAAATGCAGATCGAACGACTATAGTAACAATAAATTTGGCATTATATCACGAGTATAAATGTTGTGATTCCTCCCGGGGGGATGTAATCTCTATAATAATGTAGTCAGCTATAATCGCATATCGTAAAAACCTTATTATTTCAGTTGACATCATATTATTCCGAATTACTATGTCTAATGTAGATTTTGATGTTATTATACACACACGATTATAAAAATTGCTATTTCATATTATCCGTTAAACTCTGTGCAGTGTTATATAATATTATATCGTTAGCGTTGACGGTGATTTGAAACTTATATGTTACTATTATACGATTTATAAACGTGATCATCATATCTCAAACAGCGTGTATTTTTCTCTATATATAAATATAGTAAAATTACAATGATAACGATCATAATTAACCGTGATAAATGATATCTTGTCGACCTAGATCGTATTGATGCGGTGTAAATATATGTCATAATTTTTAATTTTGTGGTACAGTTGTAGTAAAATAGTCGATAGACAGACACAACGAATAACCTGCAAGGAATGAAAACATTTTTTTTTTTTGCTTTTGGTTCGAAATGAAAACTACGCATTTATCTACGACAAAAAAAAAATACCCTGAACAAAAATATTTCAAACTTTCAAAGTATTACGTGACCGTAAAAACCTATAACGCAACAAAAACTAACTCGGTTTAACTTTTTCGGGCGTCGTTTTTTAAAAAAAATTTTCATCATCCTTTCTAAGTGCCCAGATCAATGCCATAAACAATAATGTAGCATCAATCATATTGTAAGTATTTATACTCTCAGAGGTGGACATTTCATAAACTATATATACTTTCACTGTAAAATAATTTTAAAAATATTATTCTGTATTCTAAAAGTCGATCGTTACGATGGTAAATCACTTCATTGCTGATACTTTATATTACTAAAATTGTATTTTACACATGCAATGCAATATATAAGTAATATTAGTTATCGATAATATTTTATTATTGACTACACGTAAACATATCGTTGTATTATATAAGCAGGTTTCGAATCGTTTGGGATTTAAAACAATTACATATCTCTATATTGAATGTAGTATAACAACAGTTAGTTCCTATAGTGCATACAAGCATGTTTTAAAGTACCTACAGAGAATCCAAATACGAAACTATATTTTGTATAATGATATTAATAATATTTTTCAACATAATAATGTATTTTCTATTTTCGTGCAACATAACTTCAAATATATATATATTTTTAGATAGAAACATCAATAATAATTGCTATACGTTTTAGGACGAGGCATGGTCCGATCTAAAGAAAACTTACGAGAAACTAAGACCCGTACTTCCTACATCTAAGACCTATGCGTAGGCGAGTGGTTTCTATCGACCCTGGAACACATTCCAAACACGAGCGCACAAGCAAATGTTTTTAATTACGCGGACCGAGACGCCTATAAAACATGCCTGGTTGACGACGTGGGCTCAACTGCGATCTATATATATATATATATATATATATACATCGTTTCGTTTTTATAACCCATTCTGGCGGCAAAGTATAATAATATTTTGTCTTGTACGGGCGCGTTCGCGGTGCGTAAAAAAGCTGTAAAGTTTTCTCGGGACAGCAATCAAACGCGTGAAGTCTATTCCTTGCTATATATATATACACATGGCCGATACAATGCGTACTATATATTATTGATAATAATAATTTATTATCGTCACATTTAAATATGTACACACACCACCGCTATTGTAGTAGCAGTTGGAACAGATGTGAAATTTTATACGGCTCGTTTTGACGTCGTTTAAGTAGGTATATTTTAATGTTCCGTATTACAATTTACAGCTATATCAAGCCGTCCTGTGGCCTGTTTTCAAAAATGACGTAGGTGTATTATTATTTCATTTATTTCGCTCGTACAACCACCGGGTCTGCGGGCAAGTAAACTCACTACGACTTTACATAGCATTTAAACGACACCTCCGGTATATCATAAACTTGGATTCGAACTCTAATTCTCCAAAAATATATACCTATTTAAAAGTGTAAACAGCTGCGCACTCAAACGAGCAACACCATGCACTCGAAAAAAAACTAATTGATTTTATTTTTTATTCGCGGGCTCGCATGTTTGTTTATTGACAATAATACATTTTAATTAGTTGGTTATGTATGTATTGACCATCAACAATTTGTTTACAATATATATATATATATATATTAGATACTTATATAATATATGGTAAATTCACGATTCGTGGTATAAATTATTGTTGATCTGCACAAATCTATGACATAATATAAAATATGACGTCAAAATCTTAAATTAATTTACTAAATTTTTAATCCACATATATTACTCAAAAACGTATTGTTTCATGTTGTGGGACAAAATATAAGCTAATATCGTCAAATATATTATTATTGTACACTAAAAAATAGTAAAATCAAGGTTTTCTACTCTTCAATATAGTCAAATATAAATATGCATAAGTAAACACTTAAAATAGTAGAAACATTTTGTTTTCAATTCGTAAGGTCATTTCGTTAATAAGTTAAAAATAAATAAAACACATACGCAACAAATTTTGAACCCAAATCAATAATTTTATTTTTTTTTTATAAAATAGTCAACATAGTCCTGATTATGTTCAAAATTAGATACCTTCTATATATTTTACAATATATAAAATATAATTACAAAATGCAATTAAGCAACTTGATCTAAGAAATTAAATGATACCTATACTGTTGTTGGCTATTTTATTCCCATAATGTGCGTGATGGATATTATAGGAATATGGAATACACGTGATCATGGGAAACGCACTGGGATACGACGATCATAGAATATCAGCTGCCTAATAAAGCCAAGCGGTCTATTTCTTCATGGAGTAAATTTGAAAAAAAAAAGAAGATAAATTCGCGTCCAAATGCCAGTCAGTTTAATCATATTATTATAAAAGCACACACGCGTATAAATACGCGGTAACACTTGTGCCAATACTTACACACAGCCCGCTGTATGACAAATTCATAATATCGTAAGTGTTACATAATAGTAGCGATAATATTTATATATTCAGCTAATTTGGTAATGTGTCTCGAGCGGAAAATATGAAACGATGTCACTCGCGAGACGTTTAATTTGAGTGTTTTCGACTAGTGCATAAACTGTTCGGTATAATATTGAATTTTTATATTTATTACGTTCTCGGTTTTTATAGTGTGCAGTGAATTTAATGAATTCTGCAAAAATTAAACACTCAAATATAAAGCCGAGCGGTCATATGCTGGTTTTTATTATTATTATTATTATCATTACTATTATTATTATTAATATTATTTTCCGAAAACACTTAAGTGCTTAGTGCTTATCTATTGATTGCTGTGCTGCAAGCTGTTTCGCTGCTATAGCAGTATAATATTACTCGAAATAACAATGTGTTAAATAACTTTTCAGCAGAGCTGTCTGCATTATGACAATGTGATTGCAGGCCAGCCATATTCGACTATCTGTTTTAGAATTTTGGACTGCCGCTGGGATTGATCGATAAAGTTATTAATTACTATATAATATATAAAAGTATAAAACATTATTATACCTTTATGCTATTATACAATTAATGGACAATAGTTTCATTGCGTGTTAATAATATAGTAGCAGCACATTGTATTGGACTTCCTGATTGTTCATTCAATCATGTTTAACCCCTTCCACGTCAGCTGACATCCATACTCCGAAGTTATAATAATATGTTTAATTTTTTTTTTTTTTCGTGTAATGAGTTTTGAAACGAAAAGTTTGCATTGGTAATTTCCCCGAAAATGCGTAATATACTATAAAACTTTTTATTTGTTTGTAATGATAAAAAGTATTAATTTCTCACCCTTTCGCCGCCTAGTAAAAATACGAGACTATTCAGTCGTAATCTACATAAAAATGTACATAAAACGGTACAAACAGTACTTTACATCATTATCTTCACACAAGTGGACCTGGTTCAAAAACGTGCAAATCATGTCCGGTTTGATTTTCAATAATTTGTCCCAATCACATAATGTTTAATAATGGGTTTACGTGACGTGAAACATGCATTCGTTTTGACGAGGTCGTTAAACGCACTCGACCTCGATACGTCCCGTAAAAATAATATATTAATCAAGTTCAACCCGTATTAATTCGGTGAAACCCGAAAGCGCAAATCGACCTTTTTTTTCGATAATTCAAAAGTGTAAAACGAATTTGCGCTTTTGTAACTTGATAGTGGGATAAAAGCGCAAGAATAAATTGTATTACCTGATACAATATTTTACTAACCTAACGCGCGACACTCGACGCTCTTGCTTACCCATTTCACGATGGATTGCAACAACGCGTCGTGATGGTTATTGCATTTGTCTGTGTCTTATCGTAACACATTACAATGACGGTTGATAATCGTTTAAGATAACTATAATATACAATATATAATAGTATATACAGTATAAACTTACATTAAATGGGATTTTTGATAACTATATAACTTTGAAACTATATAGATTATTACCTACGTATATGACTTATTGAGTCGTTTTGTTTTTAATTGAAATTCAAATAAAATGTTTTAAATCGTATACCAGATATCCACCTATATAAGTTGTATTTGTGCTACGAACGTAACACGTGTGCGTATGTGTCCGGTTTTCACTAAAATTAAAATTATAATTCTTTAAAAATGAATTAAAATAAAAAATGTTATTTACTTTAACTTACACAAATAAAGGTGTATTGTGTATAATAATTTTAAGTACAGACATCAGCGAGTAATAGGAAGCGTAGATATATCTTGGCGATGTATGGTAAGATAATTCACTTTTACTATTCAAACTAATTCTAAAATATCCAAAATGTTGACGGAAAATGAAAATATATCTCATAATCATAAAACTGTTGAAAATTAGGATATTCAGAGATAAATAGTTTGTAATAATTGCAAACAAAAGGCGACTGAATGTATTTCGAAGCGACCAAATAAAATTATTCGCCGTGAACTGATGGCAGTTGAAACTGCAGAACTAGTACAAGAAAATCCATGTATAGAGAACTTCGGAAAATAACTCCTGCAGCACCTAAATCATTATTAGAACTCATCCAACAATTAATAATAAATAGCTTAACTACACATCGTAATGAAACATTTTAGCATGTAGATGAAGAGATGAAAATCGTAATATTCACGATAAACAGTAATTTAGAATATTTAGCCAATAATAGTTATACTATTTTAGGCGATGGTATATTTTACGTTTGTCCCGCTCATTTTGAACAACTCTATACAATTCATGTTCTACTAAGTCAATTTACGTCCAAGTAGTGTATTATCTGTTACCATCCAA
This sequence comes from Pentalonia nigronervosa, assembly GCA_014851325.1. NCBI lineage: Eukaryota > Metazoa > Arthropoda > Insecta > Hemiptera > Aphididae > Pentalonia > Pentalonia nigronervosa. Next base: position 58,944 of record JACXSJ010001778.1, on the reverse strand, counting down.
AATAACTGATATTTATGAAAAAATGTGGCGTTTAATAAAAACATTATGTAAGAAAGAATTAAAACCTTAAAATATACGTTTGGATTTTGAATTATCTGCTCATAATGGCGTTTAGCGTATATTAACCAAAATGAATCAGAAATTTTACATTGGTAAAAGTATTTCTTTGGTTTGGCTTTTTTACCTTCTACTAAAATTTTTGATGCATTTTATGAATTATTTTCTATTGCTCCTGACAATCAGAAAATATCAGCATTTTCAGATTATATTTTAGCGAATTTTATTGAAAATGACAGCAGATATCCACCACATCTCTGGGCTGAGCCACCTTTGAACGAGCCAAGGATTATCAATGGTTCAGAATCATATCACCGTCATTGGAAAGATCAATTTTATGACCCGTATCCATCTATTTATAATTTTATTGAAGTGATTAAAGAACACCAGATAGAAGTTTATTTAGAATTATGGCCAAATGGTCGAAAATTTACGAATCACAAATCTAAAGTCATCTCCAATACATAAACTTGGACCTTGTGTAAAGGAAAAAAATTCTAGATTAGAATACTTGAAAACAGTGGGCTTCAAATTTAAAATTTAATTTTAAGGTACCTAATTATTATTATATTAGTTTAATATATTAATTTATTTATTCATGATACTTGTTTAACTAATTTAAAATAATACTCAAAATTATAATTTTTATTACTCATTTTTTTGATTTTTATTGATTTTTTGAACTAATTTCAATATCACTAATTTTAATATCATCATAAATTCTTAATTAAATATTAATAATAACTACGATTTTAATAAAATACAATTTTTTTTATAAAATTGATTTGCGCTTATGAGTTATTTATTTTTGCGCTTTTGGATTACCTTTGGGTCACATTTTGCATTTATAAGCTACAGCCTATTAATTTTCTTTTTAACTATTTTTCATATAAATATACTAATTGATATCTTTTAATGTATCAAATGTTCTATACACTTTATAATTCGGTTGAGTCTTACACCAATCTTCTTTCAAATTATTCCTAATGATAGATATACCTATTGAGTATTGACATACGTATTCAAATTCAAGATCACATGACAAAATCGAGATACCTTAATATTGTATATTACATTTTGATAAACAATTCAACAAGTATGTTATTTTTTTTTTTAAATATCAAAATAAAAAATTAAAATTTGTATTTACCGCATTATGTACTCCAAGTAAATAACTTTATTGTGGTTTTCGTACTAAAAAACTTTTCAATATAAAAATTAGTTATTATATTGAGGAATTTCATACCATTGAATTAAACTTCTGCAAGGGTTGCATGATCGAGCCAAGTTTATTCATTCGATGGTTTACGCAATAGATAGTTTTTTTTGACGTTGTGTTAGAAAAAGGTCATAGTGTATATTTACACTTAGCAATATCATTGTATTTTTTACAAAACAACTTAATTTTAATAAAATATTAATTATTATAAATATATATTATAAACATTAAATGTATTAATAATAAAGGATTCAATTTGATGTAAAGATTTTTCAAATATACTTATGTATGGTACTATAGTATATTTGGTACTTTGAAGTATTATAGAATGAAGGGCAGATAGAAAAATAAATTAAGAAAAATAATTTAATACGTTACATATACACTGTACAATAAACGAGAGTATATTATATTGCACTATATAAAATAGTTAATAGTAAATAGTTTATAGTAAATATAAATGGTGTGTGTTAAATACTTTTATTACTCAATTTAAGTTCTTATTTACAATTAAATGTATAATATATTCTAATAATTATAAATTATAATTAATAATATTCATAATATTATTATAATGTACACTGAAGGTTAATAATATTAATATTCTCCTATTACATATAGGTTATTTATTTCACACTATTGCTGTGGTATTTCTTTATTTAGTATTAAGAGTTTAATATTAAATTGATTAAAGTGCTTATTATTTTCTTCATTACACATGTTTAAGCTGTAGAAAATGACAGTACATGAAGAAATCAAACAAATATAATTAGAATTTTTAAATAAGGAATATTATAATTGAATAGTAAGATCGAAAATATCAGTTGACCAAAGTAGCCACATTTTTAAATGTAACTACATTTCCTAGATAGCCGTAATTCGGAAGTAATCCAATTATTTTTACAGTCACCTACATTATTTTAGAATGATCAACTCTAAATGCGATAATTACTTTTAGTTTCTTCGGCGAAAATTACCTAATTAATAAACAATTCATGAGTTGTTGAAATACAAATTAAGATAGGTCATTTTATTATAAACAATAAGCATTATTAAGAAGTAAGAACTAAGAAAATATTATAGACATCGAATTATTCAATATTTAAATAAATAATTTGTAAAAATAATATTTGTAACTTTTAGACTTTTTATCAGGAATTTGAACAGCAACATGTGGAAAATAATTATAATGTTAAAATTGTATATAATTGATTTATTTAGTAATTTAGTATTAGCGCGAGATTTCGTGTTTTGTCTTTTGGGGTAATCTATTTTCGTCCAACGAGAAAATTGCATTATCAGCGTTAATATTAATGATAGGCCTACTGAAATGCGTTTATTAGTTTAACTAAAATCATTCAAATTTATCAAAACACAGATTGATTATATTGGTCCATATTTAAATTCCAAAAAGTATAATATCGACGTCTCTTAGGTTTTAGCATTCATAACTCCTACTGATGAAATTGTTTTTTTACTTTTTCAAGATTGTGATCCCATGTCTTATTTGACTCTCTACGCTCCAGACATGTCCGGCACAGCCAATCATTTTGCTTTTGAATAATTATATTGTATTTGGTTCATTAAACATTGTTCTCAGTTCTGCATTTGTTCTTTTCTTTGTTTATTTTGGAGTCATAGATATGACAATAAATTTTCCTATTGAATAAAAATTGATCTTTTTTTCGTCCAACTTTGTTAATGCTTAAGCTCCACACGTATATACAACTATAGGTATAATGAACACTTTATGTATAACTTATACAGTATAAGTAATCTTAATTTTCTTTTTTTTTTTGATGAATAACCTAAACCTAAAGCTCAAAATAACATTTTTTCTTGCCGTTATTCTCCTGATGATCTCTTAGTGGTTATTAAGTGGTTAGTTAATATCAACTCCTAGATATTTAAAAAACTGATACTTTTTCGAAGGTTAAATTCCGCACTACCAGAGGAACTTAAAAATTCTCTTTTTGAGAGTTATTATTGCATATTTTGTTTATTGCTCGTTAACTCGCAGTCCAATATCTTTCACCTTGATTATTATTAGTTTTTCGGTTGTCTCTATCGCACTTTCTACAGTTTCTCCCATAATTATTTTTTCGTCCACATATTATGCTGCTGATGTTATCTAACGTCCTTCAACCGATGAACTTGTTATAATATAAACTTATAAAATATCAGACCAACAAACCCATTACGCATTCGTTTACAGAGGTTGTCATATGACCTATGCTAATACGTTGTACCGTATCCAACATAACTAACTTCTTAATAACTCACGTGAAAAGAAATAAGCAATATAAGGAAATCTATTTATTTTTCATAAATAAAAAACTTAAATATAAGTGAAGTAAGATGGAATTTATTAAATTATTGAAGGATCAAACGAAGTACAGTTATTGTTTTTTTCAATTTTATTTTGTTCGTACCACTTTTTTTCGACCACGAAAGAGGAAAAAACTACATTATAATAAAATCAACAAAAAAAAAAAACAAATAAAAAAACTAAATATAATGACAATAAAAATATACATTTCAAAGAAAATTTTTATAATTTTTATTCGAGAACTAAAAAATAAGAATATTGTTTTAGAAAATGCAAAATAGGAAATTGTCGGTATGCTACTCTCAGAAATAGTACCAGTGATGAAATCAATGTTTTAAGTATGTATTCATATAACCTATAGGCAATATTTTAAAAGTCAAAATAAATTTGAGTGTTTTACTTGTTTTGCAGTTGTTTAAGTTTAAGTTTTAGTTTAAAATTTAAATCCTGTTAAATACTTAATTTCTATTAAAAATCAAAATATACCCATAAAATAGCTTAAACATGAAACAAGTATAAAAAATAGATAAGAATATTGAAATAAATGTTTAAAATGTAAAAAAAATATGCAAGAAAAAATAAATATTAATTTATTTAATCTACACCAATCGATGTAACTCTTCTATGCTAGCAATACTGTATAATTTCGTGAAGCATTATAATATTAATAATCAAAACTTTTTGAATTTTTTAAAATGTTACCAATAATTAATATTGTTAGAAATAACAAAATATAAAATAATAGTTTAAAAAAAATATGCAAGTTGGAACCATTCTGCTGTACAGTAAGTATATAAATAGATCACTGTAATGGGTATGTTAAATTTAAAATTAGTGATATAAAATCATGGAAACAAAAAATGAGTCTGATCGTAGTCAGACCATCAGCCTATATTATAAAGTTTATTGTATATCATTGCTATTAAAGTATTTGTTTTACTATTAGACATTAATAATACAGTTGGTTGAATTAATATTGCATTGATTGAGAAAAATTGTATTTTAAAATGCCATAGTGTATATAAAATATAATAATACACTTTAAAAGTTTCAAGTACCCACGAATAATATTTTTAAATTAAAACAAACTGACATTAAAACAGACAATTGTAATAACAAATTTGAGAACTAATATGTAAAAAATAATTTAAATAGCTGATCACTACATATTCAGCTAGTAACTGTAAATGAAAATTATAAAATAAAAAAAAATATTTTTTCAAACTTTAAGTTTATAAAAATTAATATTTTATGAATAATAAAAATAAAAAAATAATGAAAAATACTACATAGTACAGGCAATATTATGGATAAATAGAAAATGTATTATAATATATTATTATCATTTATTTACATACATTTTCTTTGTTTAGGATAACATTTTAATTATATAAAATTTGCATTTAAATTTTTTCAGAAAGAAAGAATGTACAGTTTACTGTCTTCGTCTATGACGATGAAAAACCATAGTAAATAGTATTTTCTTTATAATTATTTCGGTGCAATATTTGGAATCACCTGATTATTTATTTGTACGTCCACCGCAATTTGAAAATGTTGAGTTTCCAAAATTACTATTTTGGTATTAAGTGTGAATTTATATTGTTTCTAAATTTATGGATGAGTATAATAATTTTCTAGGACGTAGATATACGTATATAATATTATGATATAATATTATTATTAAGGAATAAAGAAACAAAATAATATGGAATCATATATAACACACATACAATATGTTAATATATTATTATTTAACGCAACACAACTTTTATATATAGGTACCTACCACATATTACATTAAATTCCATCATCTATTCTGTATTATATAGGTATAATACATATTTTTACAGAATTTTGTGTAAACGTAAACTAATATTTTACTTAGGTATTTATTTATATAGTCAAAGTATACGTTCTTATACAGGTCTATAAAATCTATAAAGACTGTAACATACAAAATAATTATTGGTAGACGTTACACAATACTGTTCGTTTTTAGTTACATTGCTCACAGTACATATATTTTAGTATACAATAGAATATATATAACTGTAGATATTCACGTTTTCTAAAAAAAAAATCAAATTGTAGTCTTAAACTATTGTTATTCTTGACTATTGAGAACCAATCGACATAAAAAAAACGGTTTCGTGGAATGTTGTAAATAAAAATCTGTGATATGTTTAATAAAATACTCACAACAGGTCTTTCAGTGTACCTAAACGATGTTGATTTTTCTATAATACTTGCAAAAAAAAATATATTTCGAATTTAAATCAAAATTCAAAATACACATTATTTGTATTTTATCAGGCGTAATAACATTTATAAATAGAAATAATCTAAGTATTCATTACTAAATTATTGATTTTTTATTATGTTATTTATTAAGAATATTCTTTTTTATTAAAAGCCAGATTTTTACACGATATACTCAACAATCAATATAGAAACAAAAAATAAAAATAAAAAGGGGAAAAGAAGGTAACCACTCTGCTGTTTATTTGTAGGTGTTGAGTGTACCTCGTCCTTGAATAAAATACTGTAAAATCATTGCATACGTAAAATGATACTGAACGAAAACAGTTTAAATTACTCAATATATTTAATAATATAATATTAATATTGCTATTTATTTTTATTTATTTGTCCGATAATATTGCATTTTAAAATGTCATTATGTATATAAAATATAATAATATACGTAAAAAATTTCAAGTACCCACGAAAATATTTACAGATAGTTAAAAAAGCACTTTACTAAAATACATAAATAATTGTATGCAATTTTATTTGGTTGTACGTATAAGATTATAAAAATATATCTATAGACAAGACATAATAACATTTTAGACTTTTATAAACCACCATTAATAACAACTGTTTTTTGACAGAGACCGATGAGATTGAACAAGAAACTATATCAAGTATACAATCCTTAACTTTTAATATATCGCTATCAAATAAAAAATTAAATATAATCCGGTTAAATACAAAAAAAAGTAGTGGATTTTAGTAATTGTCAGTCTGGTAACAATACACGGAACATGTGACTATACGGGACTGCTTGGGCACACGTATCTTATTGTCACGCCGTAGCCAGCCGAAGGATTATTGTTATACGTTAACAATAGTCAAAACAACATAATAAAAACAAGTTATACATGGTGCGATAATATAAAAAGTTTGTAAGATGGGCTGTATATTATAATAAAATAAAAATACTGTAGGAAGTACGTTACTATACTGACGACAGAGTGTTCCTTCTTTTATACTGGAGCGTGCTCCAACTGTCATTTTTAAACAAGATACAGTATCTATTTTTCATTTATTTTCCAATTCTGAAGTACTGGAATAATAAACACATAATAAAAAATTCCAATTCGTATTTGTAGAAATTACAAAGAATGGCCGACTATGTGTTCCGATTTTCCTATGTACAAGTTTCATCGCGTCTCTATGTTATGGGTACCTATCAATATTAAATCCAACAATATCACGTCATGATAAATATATTAAAAGTATTGTAATTTATTCGAAGTAAATATTATCTGAATGAATGTAACAAATAATAACAACATAATACACATTCACAAAATAGGTATAGCAATTGTATCATGAGAAAAGTTGTTAATATATCGTATAGATATTAACACATAATATATTATATTAATTTAACATAGCTTGGTTTGGCGCGTTGGAAATAATATATGCGATTCACTGGGCTTAGCATCAAAATATGTGTATGTATGTTTATCAAAGTATCTAAGTAAATGTCAGGTCCATTCATTATGATAATTGTGTTTGGTGATGCATATTTGTCGTTAAATTATATGATAACATTATCATTAATTTAAAATAATGGGGAAGTAAAAATGCTTCGTTTATCTTCTTCGAAATCTTTTCTAGCAAAAAAGTGAATCCACTTGGTTATTTGAGGGGTCAAAAGTAAAAAATTCCCAATGGTTTTTAAACGCGTTGGGGAATATAAAAAAAAAAAAATTAAGGAAAAACAGGAATTTTTCCGCAAAACAAATTTTTGATAAAATCAATATTTTGTTTTGGTGTAATATAAAAAATAATAATCCAAAATATATGAAATTTTCACCAAATTTTTATATAAATATTTCCTATACGTCATCAAATTTTTAATATATTCTAATTCTTATTGAGCTATTTATAAGCATAAGACATTTTCGGTTTATTATTTTTTTTTTTTATTATTATGATTGATAAAATATTTTTTTGCTCTGTAAAGTACTTGAAAATTTAATACAAGGTTTCTCAAAACAAGTTGTTGGTAAAAATTGAAAAAAAATTTATAGTTAATCCATAATAGTTTTTTCATGAGAGTGTAAACTTAATATTTCGACAAAGTATGTCAAATATACAAATATTTGTAATTTTTTTTAATTTAGAAATTTATCAATAATTATCCGTTTAAACCTAAAATTTGAAATTATATATATTTATATCCATATAATGTGTTATATTAGTAATTTAAAAATATATAAAGGATACAAACTCACATTTTTTGTTTATAAGTATTTAAGAGTAAGATTGGCAAATTATTTGTGGTGAAAAATGTATGAAATATTCAATTTCAATAGCTAAGATTTAAAAATTTAAAATAAGATTTTAAGAATTTAAAAATATTTTTTATTTGTGCTTGAACTTTTAAAATATATTATTATATTTTATACACTCAATTAAATTTTTAAATACAATGTTTTTTTTAAAAATTAAATCAACCTACTGTATTGTTAATAGTAAAATGAATTATTTTAATAGTAATAATATCTTAAAATACATTTAGTTATGTTGGCTGACAGGCTGTCTTCGCTCAGAATCGTTTTTCGTATACAATGATTTTATGTCATTGAATTCAAATTTAACAAACTAATAACATTGACCCCACTCGACACCCACTGTACAGCAGAACGGTACCTACTTGCCAACCTTTTTTTTTTTTTAATTTAAGTATACACATTTTATAAATGTTAATCATAGTACCATACTGAATATAAATTCAAGGATAACCTTCAAATAAAAAATACTAAATTTATATATAGGTAGTGATATAAATTTAAAAAATCCATCATGTGTCATGTAAATTGTTTTATATTTTAAATTGGTATTACATTTTTAATTACATGATAATTTATTAAAAAGCCATCATATTACCTACCTGCATATACAAATTATTTATCAGCAAACATAATTCGATATTTTTTTTATTGTCAGATTTTTATTTAATAATGTCTATTTGAAAATGTTGACCAGAAAATATGACTGGTACATTTTGGTTATGAAATATTATGTCGTAAATTATTTTGAAAAATAGGCCTTTTACTTCTTAGTGCCTATATATTGTACCTACCGCATACATTTTTAGTATGAGAATAATTAAAATGTATAGTCAATCAACGAATTGAGTATATACGTAAATAATAAGCATATATAAATATAAATTGATTCTTATGTTAACTTTACGTAGTTCCTTAGCTAATCATCTGTGACACTCTATTACTAATTTAAATTAGCATATGCTTTCAGATGTAATAAGCATGTTGATTGTTATAACATAATGCAATGTTATTATTGTACGATAAAAACATGTTATTGTTTTAGATATCCTATGAAGAGATTAAAATGCATCTATTCTCTTCTAAAATATAATAAATAAGCTAGATTAATTGCATTAAATCCCAAAATCATATGTCCATACTTTTTTATTATTAAAATTGAAAAATCATTAAGATTAGTTATGTAAATACCTATTAAGATAATAATATGTGTATTTATCAATCATCAAATAACTATTGTATCGTTATTCATTTTGCTATTATTCCTGTTGACAAGGATTCGTTCCTCACTACATAATTTTAAGAAACATAATATAGTGCATAATAATATATACCTAAAACATTTTTTTTAAACGCAATTTTTTTTCTTGGAGTATTTTTGAGTTGTGTTTGAGGTATATAACTCGAAAAATACACATGTCAAATTTATTTTTATTCCCCTTGAGAAGACTATACAGTAAATTGAATTTAATATAATTTATACACTAATGTATAATATGATATTGTATGAATAATTTTTTTAAAATTTTATTGTAAGTAAATGTCTTTTTATTTGTGTTAAATTTTACATAATAACGCAATTAACTATAATGATTTGCAAAACGATATTATTTTCCATTAATTGAAATGTTTTTTAATATTTTATTGAAAAAACTTCATATGCGTTTTTTATTATTATTATTATTAAAAGTGAACAGATTTTTATGTTTATTTTTAGTGAGTTATTTAAATGTAATCAAGTCCAACTTGATTGTATTTAATACACTATAATATGTCATATGACTATACAGTTGAAATTGTGGTGTTACAAAATACCAATGTTAACTTATTCTTAACTAAATATAATTAAATAAATAATATACCTATTATTTTTATTTTTAGACGCCTCCAAGTAAGAAAGATATGTAGGAATTGCAATTATTTACAAATACCTTATAATCTAACTAGAAATTGTTTCATTTACTCAGCAGAATTCAGCAATTCTCAAAACAGTGGAATACATAAATTTCCAAGGAGATAAGCACAAAAATAACATGATTCTCATAAATTGACCACACTGAGAAGCTTAGAAAATACTACAGACATTGCAAAACTAATGCAAGGAAAAACAATACAAATATAAAACAAAGGATTAACCATCTATTTGGATGCCAGTCCTCAGAAATATAAAAGGAAACGAAAAAGCGTACCAAGACACTAAAAGCAGTGTAATGTTATATATATATATATATATATTAGTTTTTAACCACTTCAACAGAGCAACTTTTATAGACATAAAAAAATCATGTTTAGAAAAATAAAATGTAAAATTTCAAGTAAAATGGCAATCACATTTGCAAATAAATAAATCTTAAATGAGGGAAATTGAATACACAAAATACACGAAATTTAGAACACCGGATAGACTATAAGAATCTGATACTCTAGAACAGGGGTCGGCAAATAATTTCTATTGGAGTCTTAAAGATTAAAATAATAAATCAATGAGGTCCAACGAAAAAATCTTTGTTACATTTTTATATTTGAAAAATAGCAGTATAAGAATAAAAATAATTATCTAGTTATTACAATTAATTTATATTAAAAATTACAATATTAGCAATACGAAAATAAAAAAAATTAACTATATAATTACAATATTAGGTAATTAATAATAATTTTGTATAATAATAATAATAATAATTTAACAAGTAATTTAATACGAAAAATTGCATTTCTTTTCCTTAGCCAGTTTTTAAAATCGAGAACTCGTGTAGAACAGCTTATGCGCAAAGTATCCTCGAGATAAGAATTTATTAATTTTGTCCGGTATTTGTTTTTCAAAAAATTAATTTTTGAAAACGATGCCTCACAAATGTATGTCTATATGATAAATTAAATTAAATATACATTTTTTATTAATAATGATAATAATAATATAATAATATGTAGTATATACTTTTACAGTAAATAATATAATCAAGTATAATGTGTTGACAGGGTCCAGAGTTTTACCTTCCGCGATCCGGATCCGGACCGTGGACCGCAAGTTGCCGATTCCTGTTTTAAAACAGCATACGGTTTTTTAATGGTAAAATAAGATCCATTGATATGTTAAAATCTAATAATAGAACACATACTGACAGAATTTCGAAAGTATACGGAAGAACTCAGAAAATATTCAATACCTCTTAGATGTGGTGCTGGGATTGAATCTAAAAAATAACCAATTTATATTAATATATAATATTATTTTTATAAAACAATTAAATTGTATGACGTATTTAATTAAAAAAAAAATATCGTGAACATTTTAAAAAACTAATTGTCTATGAAACCAGAGTTATATTTAGATCAATACATAGAAAATATATATTATATAGTATTTTAGATATAATTTAAATATATAATACAAGTGGAGTACAAAAATATTTTTATTTTATAATTATGTAGTCTATAATTAGATAACGACGTAGTGTAATGTACTTCGACGAGTAAGGGTTCTCAATTTCTCATACAATAAATAATCTAAATAATTACTGTTTATATTATATTTTTATTTTTAATAAACTAATGCATATTCGTATATATTGTGAATACTGTAATCATCATAACTACGTATATCTAATGTTGTCACCCTACTTCTATAATTTTAATGTATCATTTATATAAATATACTTATAATAATTGTAATTACCAAAATTAATGGCCATAGATGCCGGGTTTGTATAAGATCAATAAAAATAAATAAATAATGTATCAAATGCTGTCAATAATGTGTATTAAATTGAAGAATAGATTATAGTGTTATGGTATTGAGCGGTAAGACGTATAATATGCTTTTGTATAGTATTTATTTAACATTCGATTTATTTTTCGAAATTTCCAATACTTTTACAATAATAATGATTGTGTGCATAATATTATACAGTACACATTATGTTTACATTATATTATACAAAATAATAAAATACACGTACGTTAATAATTTGTTAGAGTCGTATACATGAATAGGAGTGCTAAACAAGTTTTATCGATTACGGTTTGCAAACAGTTTACCGACCGAATAAAATTTAATTTCACGTTGTCAATGCGATAATATTAATATTCGAAATCCCCGCCCGTTGAACCGAACAAAAAACACAGCCGCGCCACCGGTTAATGTATTTTATTTATTTGCTTAACGTCCGAAACGGTCAAGTTTTTTTTCCACCCTAATAATATCAAAAACCGCACAACATATATTAATAAACGATTGGAAGGGCGGTGGTGGCTCACGTAATATATTATACACAATGATATGCGTTTTACGCGAGTATAAATATTTCGTTTAGGGCTGTCTGTATTTTGGTCGTTATATAACGTTTCGCTGGGCACAACGAGTACACGGGAGAATCGGTTAACTCATAACGCAGCCGTCCCGTGGATCGGCTGTGCCCGGGGGATAAAAAGGAATTAATTCCAAAAATCTCGTCAAATATTTCAGGATTAGTTTTACTTTTACTTGCTGTCGTCTATTTCTCTTTGTAGACATTTTCTTAAAGGCCATTAAGCCGATTACTTTCACCGCCCGCCTCCCACTGAACGGTGTTGTTCACCACCGTGGCTGGCGTACCGCACCAATGTAATAATAATATATTATATAGATAGTTGAGGTATACTCACAATTGTAGGTTGGGTCATTAGCCGGTGTAGTCATTCTTGTGCCCACACTCGATTGATGTAGGTATTTTATTAGAAATTTCATACCCAACCACCCGCGGACGAACATGCACGTACTCTGAGGGAGATTAGAAATAATTGCTATACGCGCGGATAACTACACGCGTATAAGTTTCAATTTTCCCGAAAGATAAATTCACGTCTTCAGATAAAAAAAAAAAACAACAACAGTATAGCATTGTATATTTTCAACTTTTTCTGAGACCATTATCGACTGCTTAGAATCAAAATACGCCGCTTGCTACTACGATTAGCACGCCGTTATTGGTTTTAACGATGTCCATTAACTATAGTGGCACACATGTTTCCTTCTAACGTAACACCTATTTTCTTTGTCTTGACCTATATATTTGTTACGTTATCTTAAAGCAACTAGTTATATTTTTTCTATAGATTTCTTTTCTTTTTTTTTTTTTTTGCTAATTATCATCACTAATTGTGACCGGCCTTGGTTATATTATGACATGATGTATACACTTAGGGCTGTTTAGGTTTCACTGATTATTATTGCTATTTCTACCAAATAAAAACGTGTAGGTCTATCGTAGGTAAATAATCACGTTAAAATTATAATTATGCACATATAAATTATTTATTATTATGTGAACAAAAGAAGACAGTCGCTGATTCTAAACTAATACGATAAATTTATTACGTAAGTTGTAATGTTTTAAGTGTTTAGAACTAACGAACAATATTACCTCCGAGAAGTGTCAATTATGTGTATGTTTATTTCAATATTATATAATATTATATGTACATTGTTATTCACGATTATAGTATTTATAATAATAGCCATACATTAATAATAAATCTAAGAATTATTTTTTTAGTAATATTTATTATTTTTTTTTTAATAGAAAATAAGTATGCATTTTAGTTCATCAAGTTTAGTACTATGTATTAATTTCTGTTCGATATTTTTGAGTTGGTGGTGGTAATAGTCGTGGTATTACTGCCATACTGTTCTGTATCCCACTTTGTCACCTGAAAAAAAATTAATATGTAATCAATGATGATAAACCGCTTATATTATTATTAATTAAGAGTTATGACGGTGCTTGTTTTTTTTTTACGGAATCTAATAATTCAAAAAAAAAAAAAAAAATAGCATTTTATTATTTATATAACATTTATAACATGATGTTATTGCCATACAGCGAAATGACGTAACAAATATCGATATTACAATGGGATATATGTGACACGTGCCCACGTGAGTTACCTGATGACATGAAGCACATGTGGTGCCACGAATTCAGATTCTAACGGAACAATGAATATATTGATTTAACAATTATGTGTGTTTTTTATTTTATTTTTGTGTCTGTCATCACCCATTGAAATAGTAAATTATATTTTTTAATTCATAGATTTTCAACTTCAATATTTTTTTTTTGGTTGAAAAGTGAATCTAGATGATACTTTGGGAGTAAAAATAAAAATGCCCAGTAGTTTTGTCAATAATTAGAAGAAAAAAAAAAGGGAAATAGTAAATTTCACATTTAACTAGTTATTAACGAAATTTGTACGACATTGAATATTATTCACCACGCGTAAATATTAATGATTTCTTACCAAACGATTTTCGTTTTTGTTTTAGTTCAAAAACGAATAACTGTATTTACTTTAAATTTTTACCAAATGTTTATACCAACATTTTCGATATATTGTGTAATTTTTAAAATATTTTGACTCTTTATGAGCTATAAATAGACATTGGACTTTTATTTTCTATAAATATTGAATGTATTATTGATTGTATTTTTAATACAAGGTTCTTTATTAGTTGTTAGTATAGATATTTTAAAATATTTCAGATGCATAAGCGGGAATTTTTTTTTATAAACATTTTAAGTTCAAAATTAGACAAAATTACCCTTTTAAAAAAATGTTTACAGATATTATTATTTATTTAATAGTAAAATAAATTATTTCAATGGTAATATCAAAAAAACATATCATGAAATATACCTAGTAATGTAGGCTAACAGACTATCTTCACTTAGAATTGTTTTTCGTATGTAATGATTTATCATTGAATTGAAATTTAACACGTACATTACAGTGACATACTCAATGACGAAGTACACTCAACACCTACAACTGTACAGTTGAGCAGTTACGACTTTCCCTCTATCTACATTACTGTAGTTAGCAGTATAAAATATAAAATGTTACAGCAATAAATTATTTTCTAACTCGACATTCTAATAAATTTTATTTTTGACTTTTTATTTTATTTTGTCACTTGTAGTCTATAGATGCTGATCACAGTACCCATGCCCACGCTAATGTCTAATAAGAGGTTCAACAACGATTAAAACTATTCTAATAATTTTCAAATTACTTTTTTTGCATAACATAATTTGTAATCGTGTAAATCCACTTAGGTAAAAATGTAAGGCATGTATTATATACGGTAAATTGGTAAGTGATAATTCTATAAATAGCTATAGTAAATTATAACGCTAAATTAAAAAAAAAAAAACAATGCATCGTGTTACAGTGTAGATTTTCAAATTACTACAGGTAAATATATTACTCGGATTTCAAATCAAACTCAACTAACTGCTATTTTTATTTAGGGTATATTTTACATCGTGACACAACATGGCAAAATAGGCATTCATCAATATTTAATTATTTTACCAGCTTTTCACAAAATAAATTGTTTTTTCTAAATGAAACGTTCACGAAGATTCAATTGATTAAATAAATAGAATTATTAAATTTTCAATAAATTTTTTTAATTGAAAAATCTGAACGTTTATTACTCGATCCATTATTTTACATAAATCATAGATTCAGCAATGTAAAACAAATATCTTTAATATGTTATTTTTATAATTTTTTTTTTTTTTTTATAAATACAATGTAATTTGTCGAAGCTCCTAAAAATTCAATCAAACATATTCATGTGTTAATAATAATTATTAAATAAAAATATTTAAGAGTGCCAAAATAAAAAAAATATATTATAGTATATTATTTAAAATCATAAGTCATAGAAAAGAAATTAAAACCTTTAAAAGTATAGTTTCAAATCGAATATCTGATGTTAAAAACAATTTGTATATGATTCAAATTGTAATACTTACACAATTAACATAGTTCTAATTGAATCAAATCATCAATTTATAAAATTATATCCTTGTCATAATATTGTTCGTATTTATTTTAAAAACAAATGTACAGTACTGTTATGAAATCAGTGTTTCGCAGGAATACAATAAAAGTGTGTTTTAGATTTTCATTATATTTACAATATAATTATTTTCCTTAGTCTATCACCCATACAACCAGCTAAATGTTACTTGTTTTGTACTACTCTTTTCTAAGATTAATGGATAAATGTATAATAAGTTGTGATGGTGTTTCATGGTAGTTGCTGATAAATGGCAAGGGCATTAATTGTGTACATATACGTAACGTAAAATTAAAACTTTAAACTAAATTTACTTGACAACCCATAATGGATTTTATTTATACCTAATCTATCTATGAGTAGGAATACATTTATAAGCCATTTATTTATTCTCAAACAAAATACGCTCAATAATGCAACAGCACATTATCAGTCTATTTTTGTAGTAATTTAATTACAACCTCTTTAGTGATAAATTAAATATTTTTTATGATATACATTAGCAGCCAACAAATGTCAGTCCACGGGAAAAATATTTTTTTCTTAAATATTTTTGATGATGAATTAAATGAGGTTTTCATTAGTTTTCATAATATTTTTTGATTTTTCCTTTATTTATTATTTGTGGATAAAAATGTAGTTACATTCAAATGTTGTTTTCTATTCTTATAACTACTCGATCAAATTGCCCTTCAACAATATTATTTAGTAATTCCTGATAAACATCATATAAGATATTTAATTAATTTTAAAATTATAATTTTTGATCACAAAGTGTTAAAATTATTAGACACAATATGGTGAAACTACTAAATAATATGAAAGTTCGTGTGTACGGGAGTCATAAAATATTCTCAAAAAAAAAAAAAAAATCAGAAATGTTAGGGTTAACTGGAATAGTAACTGATTAATTTTATTGGGGAAGGATTTTCGAGTGAGTTTCAAAACTAGGCTTAAAAGTTTACTGGGATAGTAAGAATACAATTACAAACAGTTCAATTTTTAATAATAATGTGATGTGAAACTATGTTTTTGGTTACTCCTTGTTACTTTGATTTTGATGGTAAAGGAAGGTCGTACGAACTTTAAGCCTTGTCATGCTTGTACAAATTACGCTATTATAAAAATTTACTAAAATTATTTTAAATATTTAAATTATTTTTTTTCCGGTAGACATGAATAGACCTATTGTTGGTCTTATCCGTGTATTTGATGTATTCTTTATTTTGCAGGGGAAGAGTTTTCAAGCGAGTTTCAAAACTAGACTTATGAGTTTACCGAGAAAGTCAACTTAATATTTGCAAAAATAAAATTTTAAACAATTTAATTTTTAATAACAATGTGATGTAAGCCTCTGTTTTTGGTTACTTTTTGTTGCTTTAATTTTGAAGGTTAAAGAGAGTTGTATGAACTTTGAAACTTGGTATAGAAGTTAATTTTACTTCATCATAATTTACGAAAAAAATTTTTTAAAAAAATGTAAATTGTTTTCACGCAAATTAGTTTTTCTACACTTTTTCGTAAATCCATTTACGCCAAAATTAATGATATGGTTCTTCCTTATGCAGGACCATTTTTAAAACACTTTGAATTTTAATTTAAAAAATATAACAGTTTTGTTTTTAAAATTTATATTAAATAAAAATTATATATACATTTTTTGAAACTCATTAAAAAACGAGTATGTTACGTCCTCTCATAAATCAAGCTAATACATTATTTTGTGAGTTCTATCAAACTATTTCACACAAAGTATTGATCAAGTTTTAATTTTCAAATAGATATTATTGTGGACTACAATACAACGTCTCGAGGGTAATTACGATAGACCTCTCGAGCGCCTAGTGTACTATTACATAAAATCTATACATATTAAATAACACGCGATTTATATATATATATATATATCGACACGTGGGAGAAATACAAAGTAATAACGGGTCAGTGCCGAGTGCAAACTCACTAAGATCTTATTGATGTAGAGTTCGTACGGTATGACGGTGCCACCGGCGGCCGTTTCGATGGCAGCGGCGGACATCATTTCCTCTAGTTCTTCGTCTTCAAACGGTTCGCCGTCGTGCCGGAGCGCCGACTCCATGCACTCGCGGCTTACGGTGCCAGTCCGTTCTGGATCCAAAGCCCGAAACGCGCTAAGCAGTTCGGACGCCGACGCTGGCTGATACCTGTTGTGAAATATAATGTCTCGATGTGCTTTTATTATAAATGATGTAAAACCACAGTTTACAGTGCGTTATGTATACTAGAGACATGGTACGTTTTGGTTTTTTTTTTTAAATACTTTTTATCTATAGTAGGTTCGAACTTCTGCGGGAGAGAAAATAAACACATTTTTACGGAGCAACGATATTTCGATTGATTAAACCGGTGTCTCTATTGTGTATCAAAGATAATTATAGTAGACCATTTTAACGTCAAAATATGTTTTGATATATTATTATTATTTATTAAATAAGATTTTCTTTGTCTTCATTTAAAAAAAAATGTAAGATAAATTAATTTTCAACTTGAGAAATAATATCGAACCTCCTACATTCTCGTATACCAAATTAACATTTTAGAATCTTGAAAAACTTATAATATAATATTATAACTGTCAATACAACGACTTATACTGATCTATCATTTTCCGGTACGTTTTAATTCGATTATAAAAAAAAAATAGATACTCTAATACACACCTATGTTTAGTCTATCCCTTACCATTACATGCTGTAAAGTTATAAAATGCTATTCTATATTGCATTTTCAAACATTGATATTAATTAAAATACATTTACGTCATAATTGTTAATTGTTTTGCCAAAACTTTTATATCAATAGGTAACTAATTACAACTCACTTGTATTCACTAATGGCGTTTTCAACATACGGTAAAAATGCCGCCAGATGTACGGTACCGGTTGCTTCGTGGTCTTCAACGTTTACCGCAAGTTCTCTCAGGTCGGCCTGTGACGGTACGTATCCTATGAAAAGTTTTAAAACACCGGCATATTTATAAATCTGTTCAACATAATATTATTCCAACACTTTGATACATTCTAATAACCTTCACATAGCTTATGAATTATTACTAGCGTCTTCCACTGGTTGAAATTCGACCAAAAAACCATTTTAAATGTTAAATCAACACGCTGTAAAATATTGCGATTCTTAGCAAACATAGAGTTTGATATCGAAATTTGTTGTCGTTCTTCTTTATGTTGTATGAATGTTTTATAAGAGAAAAATTATTATTTTCTTTTAGTTTATATTATACTGGTTAGGTTACTGCTTTATACATTTTATATTACTATACTATGACCGGGAAAAGATTTTCTTTACTGAACGCGTATTTCTTTTTTTGTATTTTCCCTGCCTCAACGGCAACATTTGTACAAACATTTTTTTTTTTTTTTATGCAACTCTGCACAACAATACCTTTCTAATGATATATATATATATATATATATATATATATATATAAATATTAAGTAGGTAACAACAGAATTATTGATAAAACAAAAAAAAGTGCTTGCGTATAAATATATATGATCCATCACACAAATCCACTGACTTTGCACACGGCGATAAATCACAAAATTATAATAGATATAGGTATGAATTTCATTTGATATTCTGTATAAAATATGGATTTTACAATTTACAGTACCTACCATATTACTCCTATAGCCCAACTTATGGCCCGAAGTCATGTTAATGACTGCGCATACACCCTAGGTATAAGATTATACTCAGACCAATATTAAACCTATATTATCGGTTGTTTACATTCTACATACATGTCTATGCTGCATACCGTAAGTTTTCAATCAGTAAACAAAAGTTAAGGACAACGCATGCCACGGTGGAACAGTGGTATTTACTGACAGCTATACTGCATCGTTTCGTTTTTAGCCAAAGCACAATGTTATATCTGTGTAAGTTGTCTTATGTTTGCATTATGTTTTGTAGCCTATTTTGTATACATCAATAAACGGTGGCAGCAGTGAAGTAAAATTGTTCACACAGATTCTCCTATGCTATTGGTTAATCAGAAAAAAAAGTTGTCTTAAGTTTAAATTTTAATTATACTATACATAATATAATTTTTAACCAACAATATTTATGAAAAACGTCTGTATAAGCTAAAAAATAATAAACCTAAAACTAGTGTGGATAGGTACCTAACTTATTATATTAATACATTTATTGTTTATTATTATACATTTACTCGAAGTTTTTATATTTCAAAATATTGTTTGATACCTTTCAATATAACTAACTATATATTTAAAAATGTTGAGAATACATAATCGGAATTTTTTAAGCATTTGTTAACGATCAAATTGATAAAATCGTATAATTTTACTTGTGTAATATAATTTTAGGAGATTTTTTGGTGGAATATTAAATCTAGTTGGTGTTTTAGAGAGTCAAAAGTAAATTGGTCAGTTCTTTTAAAATTAGTTAAGAAAAACTAATCAAAGAAAACAACGGAAAACGAATATATTTAAGCACTCCAGTTTTTGATTACATGCGTATAATTTTTTTTTTTTTTGTAAGTCAAAAAGTAATAACCGTAAATACTTGAAATTTTGATACAAAATCTTTATACTAATTTTTTATTTAATAATTAAAATAAAATAATTTTCTTAGAATTGCTATGATCAATTAGCTATAAAATGTCTTTAAACTGTAAAGTTTTGATGAGCGGAGTGAAAGGCAAAGATATTTCAAGAAAATGAAAATGAAGCTTTACTTTTTTCTTTTTTTTAGCGTTATAGACCATTTAGATCTTTTACTACCAATACAAATATATTTAATTTTCCCCGGTTTTCTACTTAACTAATTTAAATCATTTATAAATTTT
This sequence comes from Pentalonia nigronervosa, assembly GCA_014851325.1. Classification (NCBI taxonomy): domain Eukaryota; kingdom Metazoa; phylum Arthropoda; class Insecta; order Hemiptera; family Aphididae; genus Pentalonia; species Pentalonia nigronervosa. The sequence continues at coordinate 38,031 of JACXSJ010001778.1, read as the reverse complement.
TATTCATAATAAGGTACCCAATTAAACTGTTACAAAATTCAATTTTTATAAAATATAATTCTGCAGAAAAATATTCCGCTTAGAAACTGAAATAAAAAATGTGTATAAAAAGTAAAATCTTAAAATTGTAGCGATAAAGTAAAATTTTTCCAAAACACTTACATTTACCGAGAAAAAAAATGTTTATTGTTAAAAAATCACGTTATACAATATATAGCATGATCTTTATTATTCTACCATACAATTCTCTCCCTCCCTCTCTCTCTCACTCTCTTTTATATTGTTCTGCCGATCTCTAATATATATATATATATATGTCCCTACTACTTTACCCGCTTACCCAAGTAACGGAGAACTGTGCCAAGTTCACGTACGTCAATGGTTCTATTGCCACTATGGTCGAATATGTCAAAGGCATCAGCAATGGCCGCGGCTGTGCAAGTTGACGTTGCCGAGGACAATGCTGCGGCGGCGATGGAGGCGTTCGGCTGTACCGACGACGACGCGACAACCGAAGTGGTCGTCGTTGCAGTCGAAGTCGTGATGGTAGTAGTAGACGTTGTCGCCGACACGTCCAACATAATATTATATTGTCGTGTACGCAAACCGCAACGTATTTTGACCGTTCTAGTCACGGTGGGTGTGTGTCGCTGGTCGCCGATTCATCGATCAAACATCACGGCACTCCGCCGCTAACGAATCCATTCGTTCGCAATCGGGTTTCACGTGCCATCACCAAGCTATAGTTTATGCCGTTTTTCGTGGAAAAAATAACAATAGATATTAGAACCTTACATTTTTAAATAGTACACAACTGATAGTTGATTTCGGTTGGTAGGGTCGGTAATTTTGTAAAAATATATTATCAAGACGCGACAAAACGTATCATGCCTACAATAATTTCGTTAATCGTACAATAATATTTTGTATTTCTAAATTCTACAGTTTTGTTTTGATAATAAAAATAAGTCTCTCTCTTTATTTGAACACTGAACACTTCAATGTAAATATTATACTCTGTACTTATATCTACATTGAGAAAGATAAATCAAAATCTATTGTCAATATCGATTGTTTTCTGTTCAAAATAAAATCTTTTAAAATCATTACGTGAACAAGTTTGCCATATTTAGCATACAACAAAAATCAATTAGTGATTTCCAAAAAAGTCGTTACTATCTGGTAGAAAATTCCTAATATTATTTTAAAATAATAAACGCACTATTTAAACATCCAAATCGCGGTGGTGGTTTTAATCCTACAATTTTTATAAAACTTTTACGGATATACTAAAAAAACAAAAAGTCGATAAGTGGTTATCGCTTTGTTGTACAGTAGGTGTTGAGTGGATCACCGATTTACGGCGTAAATAGGATTGTGGTATAAATAACTCAAAAGTAGTCTAACTATTTTAAGAATTTCCATGAGTATAAATAATAATATTTTACGTAATAACAAAAAGTTATGATTACAAAAAATAACTAAAACTTAACTACCTAAAAATTTCAAATTACTATAAATAACTCAAAAAAACAAAATATTTTGTATATCATACAATTTCTATAAAATGCTTTTATAAATATTTAGTGAACGTAATAAGATACTTATGATGAATGGTTATTCCTTTTTGAATGACAACAAAATAAAATCAATCTTAAAAGTACTAAGGAATTTTACTTTTGATACCCTATAATACCAACTAGAGCCAATTGTTTCCATCAAAAATTGCCAGTAATGTTGATGATCGAAGCAAAGTTACGAAATACAATAATATACATACATACCTAATAGAAACATGCATCATAATAAAACCCTTATATTCCTCTATTTGTAAATGTTCAAAATATCTATATTTATGTTTTCATCTCTTAATCACATAACTTACTCTGTATGATATTGAAAGTATTAATTTTTGTTAAAATATTTAAATAATTTTGTTCATTCAACAAGATTTTGGATTTAATACATTTAATTATTTTTATTTAATTTTTTATATATTTTTTTTTAAAATTTAATATTTTAATATATTTAAGTAATTATTATTTTATTTTTTTGAAATGTTAATGAAATATTAAACAAGTACTAATTGTGTCTTTTGTCCCAAATAAATATTTACCTATATCCAGTTTTAAAATAAAAATAGCATAATACAACAAATATTTAATTATATAAATATTTGTTTAAAAAATTATAATTTTCATCATTTTAAGTAACTGATTTATAATACATCATAGTTGTAAGGTATAATAAATAATAACTAATAACTATCAAACAAACAATAATTATTTTAAATAATAACAAAGAAACATTGTATTATTCTAATTTGGAATAATTTAATAGTCAGGGTCATACACAGTGTGATACTGTATGACGTATTGAAGTACAAACAATATTATTTATAGATCCAAAATATTATCATTATAGCTTATGTGCAAGTATTGTGGAACTCTCACGAAGTACAAATCATTATTTTATTATTGTCATGAACTCTGTGAGATTGACCGTGAAAATATTGGTTTTTATTGAATAACGTTGTACAGAATTATAGTATTTTATTTTTATTTTTATTTTTAAAATCATTTTCTGTTATAATTTTATTTGAAATATTTATATTGTTCAATACATCCTTCATATACATCATTAACCTAGAGGAGAACACTTTGAGAGGTTACTTCAAAGGTACAACTATGGTAGCTGTATTGAAACTGTGTATTACCTATCCTAAACTTACAAACAATTATTATTTAATCCTAAGTGTATAAATATAAGTTTTACATTTGAGTCAACCATTATTGAACATATTATATTGTTTACAACATTAAAGTTGGTACAGTTAGTTTATAATTTAATTAAATAATTATTATATTGAACTAATTAACTGACAGCGTTTTTATTACTATTAACAGTGTTTAAAATCCAACCTAATTTTGAATATATTAAAAAAAAATATTTAGTTATTATAAATTTATTTATTTAATATAATTATGGCAATAATTTATAACTGTGTTCCCAAACCAGCATTATATTATTATAATATATTATTCAAAAATAATATAAACTGGTGGCAGTGGTGTACTTGATTTGCCTATGGATAACGCCGTGTGGCCATAATTGAATTTTTGAAATTTTACATAATAAACAAAATAATAATTATTATTATGATTATGGGCACTTATAATTATTACTTACGAAATACCAAAAAATAATTAACTTAATGAAGCAATGACTTATGTCTGGATAAAAAAAAAAAAAAAAAAAAACAGGAAAATTCATATCGACAGCGTGCACTAAGTAATAGTATATTATCTAAATAGATTCATTAATTGATATTTTCAATTAATTATATTGTGTGCTTTACACTTCGATGAAAAATATCTTCTCGCCCATAGAAGGGTTAGCAGTCTATGTATTATACATATATTTATTTTATTGATTACCGTATCCAACAAAGTTTTAGTTCACCAATTGTACAATAAAAATACGAATATAGTTCTTATATTCTATTACGAGTAAAGAAGCAAAAACATATATTTGATCCATTATTTTAAGTGCTAAAACATATTTAATCCATCGTATCGCTTAAATTTTTTGCTGACATATTTACGCATACGTGGTAAAATATTTACCTACCTAAGATAATTACAAATAATGTCTGTTGTTTCCAAAGATATAATTCTTTAGTTCAATAGAAATGGAAAAATGGTAAATAGAAAAAACAAATGAAAATTTGAAAAAGAAGAGAAAAAGTTGTTTAGTTATATGATTTTTTTAAACAAATCGCAAATATTATTACTAAAATGTATTATTATGTTATTAGTTTTCATAAAATGGTTGTATTAGTCACAGTAAATGCTTGTCCTGAATATTCCGCGGAATGGTTCGAAACACCTACATTGTTGGTACGGTGCCCTAGAATTGTAAAACATTACAATAATGAATTAATGTTCAACCGAGTTCAGATATTCTTGCTACGCAATCCAACATGTAAATTATATGTACATTTTTTGTATAAATTACATAATAGTGTACTCAAGAATTTTACATAACACTGAAACAATCATTACCTAATTTTGATGAAAATAACTAATAAGTAAAAATAATACTATGATATTGTATCTATTTTATACAACATTGTATAATATTATTATTCTAAATTTTGCAATTGTTTTGGTACAAAAACAAATATTATGATGTATTATGATGCACTTACGCATATACAATGATCAACATTAGTTTTAAAAAGTTGATATGAATCTAATTTTGAAGTATTTTTTTTTAAAAACATTTAAAGGTAACTTTTAGTCACATTACAAAATTGCAGTTTGCACGTAATATATAAAACACTATTTTTTTTTTTTTTTTTATTTAGCCTTTACAAAAATTTAGGTATAAAACACTATACGATCTCCAAATTGCATGTTATTATTTATTGAGTAGGTTAATGTATACCTATTGAAAAACATAATAGTTCGGAGTTTAGATCATACACTATGAATTTTTCATTGGCCGATCATTAATTATTTGGTTTATATTTTTCTCATAAAAATCCATTAAATAATTCAATAATTCAGTCTTGCACCATAAAGGTCAAAATATTACTATCGAGAAACCAACATCTGCTCGTACGTTTCGTGTTAACGTTATTTTCACATAATATATATTTTTTTCTTCTAGCGGTAACGTACTTACAAGTCATCTGAACAAACGTTATTTGTTGCTGTAAAAATAAAAATGAATAAGTTATTGTGAAAATCGAAGAACATTTGATCATTACTCAGTGTAAATAATCAACGGAGGAAAAAAATAATAACTGCATGAACCAATACTAATAAAAATGTGCGAAAATAATTGTATAGTGAAAATATGTATTTAAATTATAATTTATTAGATTGATGGCATGCGCCATACACATATTTATAACTAAACAAACTTAATAATAAATCGGTTTACCTATAAAAAACTATGCTAGTGTTTGTAAGTAATGAACAGAATGCGGATTTAAATGCTCTAAAAATGATTTATTTTAAAATGTTTGTTATTTAAAACAATCTATAAATTGATTACACAGAACGAAACTATAAAAGTCACTCGGGAATCAGTTACAGATGAGACTATACGCAATAGTACAATACTAAACACAACCGTACAAATAGTACAATACGATTACATTATTATGACTTCGATAAATACTTATCGTTTTATCTTTATTACAGCCGGCATTGTATTCAACTGGTATAATCGATAAATTCATAATACATTTTAAAAGTAGAAATATGATTTTTTTGGAGGAGGGGAAGAAATCAAAATAAATGTTGTAAAATTTTCTGAAAACACTACTATGAAGTATGCAAAAATAATAAAAATTCCTTAAAAACCCAAAACGCACTTAAAATGTCAAAAAATGTAAAATAAAAGTTTCATTTTTTTAGTTCTTTGACATATGAAACGTATTTTGTGCTTGAAAAGCATTGTTTTTAGGACATTGAAAAAAAATGCAGGTTACTTAAAATCTGCACCTTAGTAATGACTAATGATGATTTTGAAAATCGCAATAAATGTACAACATTAAGTGTACATTAAAACTGTACACAAGTCACGCGTATCCTTCATTACTTAACACAATGGAATGAAAATATTTAGTTGATTAAACGCACCGACCATATTAAATTAAACGACAATATAAGTGTACATGGTTTGATTGTAAATTTAATAAACGGTTCCGTATGACAAAATATCAGCTCATAAACATAATATCGTTAAAATAAATATATAACTACTCAACCTACCATGCTACGTACACAAATATACTGTGATGTAATTTTATTTTTAGACCGTTGTAAACAAACAACAGTTTACAAAATAAAAACAACAATAATATATTATTGAAGTCACCCACATTTTATTTTCATTCGAAGTTATAAGCATGTCAAGTTTAACATGTGTGGTACAGCTGCAATTGATATTAAAATATTATTATTGGGGTCTATACAAAAACACAAATTGAGCATTCTGTGCATTTATACACCATATGCTAATTTTTTAATTAAAAACACTAGTCCGTATAAATACATAATCATGATAAGTCCTTTTTTGGAATAAAATAAATTATGGAATAAACGCATGGGATTAAAGAAAGATCAAACCTAATCAGTTTTGTTAATAAACAATTTGTGACATCGGAGCGCTGTAAATCTAATCCACCCAAACGGTAGCTCATCCTGCTAAAAACATTATAATCTAACCTGTGTGGGCGGTGGCACATGTCTGAATCGACCGTATTATTGTCACAACATTAATTGCATTTGGTCGGAGCAACAAAATAGGTATAGCAATCGGCTTTGATCTGACTATGGACTGCACAAACTGTCTAATTATGGTATATTAAACCGCTGTGATGTTTCATCAACTTAGTGATAAACTATTTCTAGGTAGAATTACAAATATATAAAGTAGTCCCCCACAGTACCATATTGGGTGCGAGCCTCAAATGTAACTCCATTTTCAATCTGCCGCATACATATTTAAATGATCATCGTGCAGACAAATCATTAGTCTCTGTTTGTCATATTTTTTGACGATTACTTTAACAAGATATATGTTACGGCTTGTATTTAAATAATATTTTAGATACGATTTTTTATACTTTATTCTAAATATTTTCGCAACAAACTCGGGGAAATTTGAATTCGACAGATAGATCCAGGAGGTTCTTCCACGGGTAATTTCACAAGTTAGATACTTTTGTATACCTTTGAAAAATCTTGTTCTCTATATATTTATTGGTACGTTCTACCGTGAATTGAACACTTCAACTCGTGAATATGTTCGATTATTTCTAAATTAATTTTCGCGAATTATTTTAAAATCTGTATAATGTAATGGGTTATGCATTTAGTGCAGATCTATTTCGTTTAAAATAATAAATACTTACATATGTAGGTATTTAAGCTTAACAAAGACAATGAGCATTAGGTAGAATCTACCTTTTGAAAGTAAAAAATAAAATAAAAAACAAGAATATAATAATCAAATAAAAACCAATATCTTTATTGGCAATATCACAATAATTATTCTGGTAAGGGAACTGTTATGAAAGTATAGTGGTAAATTTAAGGACGTAGCAAAGACCAATAATATAAAGTTTTACTACATTATTATATTAATTGTTTTTCTATCGATAGCTGGGACATAATATCCTCCTGTAATAATATGTTAAAATTTGGAAGTATTCTTAGTTTTATATTGATGAGATATATATGTATATTTATTTATTTTGTTTTCATACATACAACTATTCATTTAATTATCATTATTGTATAAACACTGTAAGAACAAATATGATATTTTTTCATTGAAACATTTTTCTTAGCATTATAAGTATTATGACTTTAATATTCGAATGTTTTGAAAGGATAAATAAATATTTTTAATATTTAAAATGGTTTTTAAATAATTGTATATAAAAAAAGACAACCTTACATTTGAACCGTTTAAGTGCAAACCGCAAAGCCTTAGTTTGAACTTTGTACTCGATTTTAAATGAAAAATAAACAGTATTTTACTTTTTTTTTCTTTAAGTTTGAAAAAAAAAATAAAAAAATACACAATACACATGTATCGGAAAGTTCAAGTTTTTATACAATTTCAAATTCTCCAATGCCACTTTTAAGTTTTTTATTACAACCCTCTAAAGCTCTAATGAAGTTATCTAAAGACCTTTTATCCGTTTTTCTTTAATAAGTAGACCTCTCGCCCTCTCTCATTATTATTATATTTTCTTAACACATCATTGAACAGATGTGGCTAATAAACGTGGCTTTTCTGAGCAATTGTATTATGAAATCAAAATAATTTTGATTAATTTTTGAAAATGATAAATTCTGATGTATCGCTAGTAGAAAATATTTTTTTACAAATTTAATTTTTATATTTTCACATATTATGAAATTTTAAATTGAAAAATTATAAAAAGATGCTTTGCATTCAACGTTTGATCCGCAGTGTTATAAACATTTGATAATTTATTATTCATGTAATAGTAAGTTATTTTGTGTTACAATTACTAGATTAGTTTGATGTAATTATATTAGCTAATATACCACTTTACTATATATAGTAGATTTTTAATTATTCGTAGTATGGAGTATGAACTTATTTTAGAGAATGATCATTATTGAGAAGTAGTTTGGCATTGAATTAATTTTGAATTCTTATAATATATAATAGTTTAACAACTTATTTGTGCCAAGATATTCATTACTTAGTCATAATTTAAACTCTTAAATTCTTGGTGTTAAATATTCTCAGTAAATTATCGTATTAAACTTTTAGTAAACTACAATCGCTATTCGCTAAAAATATGTTGAAAGATTTAAAACGGCTACATACAATTCATTATTGTAATTAAAAATTATTTTTTATTATAAAAACAATTTTATTTTATTTAATGTTTGTTATAAGCAATTTTCGGTTATTAAGCGTGGTTTTAACACGTACTTAAAATCATTAAGAATAGTAATATTAATATCAGAATACATACTATTTTCCAGAATACATTAAAAACATTCTATCCAGTAGAAGATATAATCTGTCATGTGAATAAGACATGTTTATAGTACTTATTTGGAAATTTAGTAGAAATACCACCTATATAGGTACTATCTGTATTTATATGCAATGTCTAAATTTAGAGCGGATACAGAAAACATTCCCTTCAAACATTATTGCATTTATTTTTATTCTTCTGTTTAACTGATTTGGTAATTAGAAAGTTAAAGTTTATATTCTAAAACGATTTATTAACATATAATATTTATTTATTTAAAACACATTTAGTTCATCGGATAAAACATAATTATTATCGATTCGTTAAACACGTCCATCTTTTACACGTGACGCTTTTCTGGTATATACACCATACAATTGTAAGCGTATTTCTTAACGTATTTCAAGACGTGTCGTACGAGTGTCTCAAAATATCATAAAATATATAATTTATACACGTCATTTTTCAAAACAAGGTTTTTCCTACATGGGGCAAACTGAGTTAGAATCGTACAAGCACATTCAGTGCACATTTTTGGTTAATTTTTCCCTTATAGATGATTATTAAAAGCAAAATTATCCCGGAAGTATGTCACACGACGAGTACATTTATGAATAATATATTTAATTAAATCTCTGAATATGCCATACATAATAAATTGCATAATATTTTACAACTATTCATGACTATATAGTAATATAACAACACAACAAAAAATATTCATTAATTAGTATCTAAAAAATTATTACAATTTTTTTTAAGGAATATTAAACATTTAAACGCATCGATAAAATAACTATAATAAGTTTAAAATAAAAATAATTACACGATGGGCATAAAATATCGTTAGACACACCTACACATTTTCAACCGCTATAAATGTCTGCCATTTGAAAACTTTTTTAAAACGTAGTTTTAATTTAAGAGATCGGATATTATATTATTTTGTAATGAAAAACAATATTGTAATACTTTTAAAAGTCACAGGTTTTTTTTTATGCAAGACCTTTCGGATAAGAGTTTGCCAAAAAGTAATAATGTATTATCAGATGGCGATCACAAAAATATATTAATATTGTACAATTCGCCACAGTTTTTTCTTATATTAAACAAATATAGCGTAATAAATATCTCAGCAATCCGCGGGTTATATAATATAAATACGTATAATAACATGGAAACTCAAAGAATTTTTGTGCTCACGTGGGGAAAATACCATTCACTGAAGTGCGGTTAAAACAAATATATGAATACGTAATATATATATATACGTACATAATATTATATCAAATGCGTGTGTGGTGTACCGTACATAGGTAGTGAAATTCGTATACCGCTCACAATATAACTTAAAATGTTTTTGGATCCGATCATACACGAGACAAGTAAAGTTTATACATCCGTACGGTGCGTAGTTATAAACTGATATGCATACAATGTTTATCATTAGAATTTCATAAAGTTTTTATACATTATTATATCAATAAAACGATCCGAGGAATGCATACGTGAAGCGCACGACTGTTTGTCGAGTGTAGTCTATAGAGCAATATTAATTGACAGTTCGCATTGTTTCCTATTCTCTGTTCGCCGAGTTAATGTGGTTGCGCATAAACCATAACGCGCCGTACCCCGCCGAACCACCCAAATCCCAATTCCTTGGATCCAGTCATATGTGCGAAAAAAAAGCTGCTCGCGCATTTTTTTTCCCAATGTTTGTATAGGGTATATTTTTAAAAGTAAATGTTATGATAAGAAATAGGTACATTGTCCTTCCCGCCATACACCCGGTGAAAATTCCCGAGGGCGTCCTTGGTGTGAAGTAACCACATTCTCTCGGCGAACGCAGTGTATATTATACTATGTGCAAATGTGTTTACTGATATGTAAACATTCTGCAAATTAAATAAAGTATGGAAATCTGTTGCCTATCGTAGATCATTACCTTATATTTTGAAAAACATCTATAATACTATCACTATAATACTAGAAATAGGTATGTATTAACTATTTTCTTAAATATATGTGCATATAACTTATAAATATTTAATCAAAACTTGTCCAAGTAAGAAACATTATCAAAATATGCATATTTGCATGTATTAATACGCGCCCTAATAGCTAATTATAATATAAGATTTCAGTCGGTTTATACAAAAACAGTTTTACAATACGAGTATGTTCTCGGTTAGATTTTATTATTATACTTCGCGCTTCGTGACTGATTTACCCAAATATTATCGTACGTAATCTAGTGGCAAATACATAATATTAATCATATATTTCAACTAAAACAAAACAGAAAACGATAGAAAAATAGATATATTTAGTAAGTCAGGTAGTACAGCTAAATGAAGAATAATCATCATTAGCTATAATTAATAAATTTATATCCAATTTATATTTATATTAAACCAAAGGTCTAAAACGGCTGATACTTATGAAAATCCACAATTTTCGACCGATGTTCATAAAATTTTCGTCAATAGATTTAGAAAGATCCATAGGCTACTTTTTATTACTTTTTACTTTTGAACACAAAAATGTTGAATTGAGCTGACTCAAGAAAAACTATTGTTTTTATGTTTATATACTGTTGAAATTGGTTACAGAAAATAAAAAAGTTATTTATTTACGGGACAAGACTCAAGAGCCCAATGCAACTAACAAGATATTCTTAATATAACTGTGTGTAACACGTGCTAAACTTTTGACGATTTGTTTTTTTTTTTTTTAGTTCAAACAAGATACAGGAATAATATAAAAATATAAAACTAATATAATACAACTAAAACATATAAGCATTATATAAAATAATAATAATATAACTTACTAGAATAAGTGCGGGTACTCATTGCCAAGACTAATTATCCTATCAATTAGGTATATAGCTCGTATCTGCCGTAATTTGTGTTGTAAGTGGATATAATAAATGAATCAAACGACTGAATATGACGGGAAGGAATTTTAAAGTTTATTTGAGAGAGTAAAGTAGGAGCATCAATACGTCCATCAATTAATTAATTTAAAAATTATAAGTTAACCTCAATTCTTTTGTCCTTTAAAGGGACAAGACCGAGCTTAAGCATGACTGGCTGATAGTCGTGCGGATTGTGGTCAATATTGAGAATAAACGATGCAGAGTATAAAAACCGCCATTGAACACATCCTATAGGAGAAGAATCTACAGCTATAAAAGGGGTTCCATAATATTGAAACATACTCTTAAACTGATCCAACAAGGGTAAATCGATAGGTACCCGAGAATACAAGTTATCTGCCTCACTCAAGATTATTTACCCTTGTTAAATCAATTTAAGAAGGACCTATCGATTCCGCCAATGTAACATCGATTCTGACAATATCGACTCCACCAGTTTAGCTAGTCTAAAACCAACCTATCGATTCTGCCACCCACCATTTATTACCTCAACCCGGTATCTGCTTAATACCTACCTATTACAATAATAATAATAATATATCTACAAAATAATTCAACAATTCATTTAAATATTAAAAATAAATTAATAATCAATATGATAATTAATGTAATACAATATTATGTACACAAAATAATACAAATTAAATTTGATACATTTCTTATCATGTATACATTATATATATATACATATATACGATGTTGTTAAATGTCAAAAGTTGTACAATATTATTATTTATTTGTATACAATATGCAATATACATAGTCAAATATAGTTTAGAGTTGTACAATATTATTTTTTATAATGCGATGATGTCAAACTAATGAAATGTGAACGAATATTTTTTTTAGCTTCATAATCTATTAATAAATCTTTGATTTTTTTTTTTGATAAATATATTTTGTGTTCTTACTAATTTTTTTTTTTTTTTTGGAAGTTGACCTGAGAATAATGTTTATATCTGTTTAGATCCTTGTGTTTAAGACGTGTATAAATAAAAAAAATGTTTGTGTATAACTTTGTAAACAAAGAAATGAGTTTTGCGTGAAAAGGTTCACAACTGCTTATGGTTCGCTCAGTATTAATAGAGAATAAAGCCTATACATTGGATGAAAACTCATTCTCAATCTCGAAAACTCATCAATGTAATTTTCAGTTAAATAATCACAAAATGTTAACATTTTTAGATCTTTAGGGTAGTATGCTATAAAATCTTCTATAAAACAATCAGAAACTTCTTCTAAGTTTAAAAAATGAAGTCCGAACATTTTTCGTAACCAGATTCCTGACTCACAGTTTTTATTTTTATACAGGTCTGTTAATCCAATTTCTTGGATTTTTCTCCACCAACTTTTCATTAAATGGAATCTGCATCTGATTACTTGTATTAATGGTCAAATTATTTTTTCACGAGCATGAATGGGTTCTTCAAAATCCGGAATAATTTTTCGTAAATTTAAATTTAATTCAACACATTTTGAATTAAAAAAAACTAAATGCTAATGCATATATATATTTATTATTTTGTTAGGTAATAGAAAAACTAATGTAACATAATGCCCATTTATATTTACATGGATTGTAAAAAGTTGATAAAAAAACATAGGATATGAAGAAAATGCACCATCAACAAATATCGTATTAGACTCTTCACTCTCTGTATAAAAACACAGTATATTGTTCACCAAATCTGTATGTATTAAAAACGACTCACCTTCAACAATTCTTATTTCACGATTATTCATAGTTTCAATCACTTCAACAAGATTTTTGAAAGTAAAGATATACGTTTTCTACGTTCTTGATGTATGATTGTTTAATATTATTAGCATAGTCATTTTCAATTTGAGGATTTTTAAATATTTCACGATTCATAATTTTTAAAAGACTTTCTATGAAATCCGTAAGTTTTAAGTTTTCTTTTGAGTTGATTTAAAAATAGTTTTTTTTAAATACATTAATCGGCTACTTTTCACGGTTTGATGGCCAATATCATATTTTGAAATGTTCGTTAAAGATTCGTTAATGTAAATTTTTGCGTCACACTTTTTATAAACAGATTTCCACTTATACGCATATAAATACTTGACAAAGTTTGTTTTAAAAAAATTTTCATTTTAATAAAGAACTAAGTTATTTTCTTGTTAGTCAGTTACAATTTCGAAATTCATTATTGTAAAGTATAATAACACGAAGATAAGTAAAGGCTAATCAGATTAGTGTAGGACAATATGGTTAGTCATTATAGATTATCATCAATTAACGATAACATTTTTATACAGATATTTCATATAATATTTATCGTTATGTTGTTTTTAGACTACCTGAAATGGTGAAATCGATATACCCTATGCCTTAGTATAAAAAGGTCTGGCAAAATCGATGAAATCCCGTATTCTCTAGACAAGCGTAACACAAAACCAAGTGTCTTCAGAACTTCACAGCTGAGTGTTTCAATATGAGAGTGGAAGTCTTATCGAGTGGTAAATATAATACCTAAGTCTTTACTGCTACTTAATGACTCAAAATTTAAGCTATTGACAACTAGGTAAAGTGTATGAATCCCGGAAAAAAGTTGGATTTAATTTTTTTCGGAAAAAAAGTCCGATTAGATAATAATTAAACGGAAAAAAAGTCCGTTTAGATTTGTTGCTATATAAGGTACTATAAATGCCACCCAGTGTGTTATTGGTGAACACGTCCGTCTACAATGTTCTTTTTATCACTTGTCTTAAAATATGTATTTCAAGATACATGAAGTTGGATTACAAGCCAAACATAAAACGGATGATACATTAAGCCATTTTTTTGCTATGTTAGGCGGATTAGCATTTTTGCCAATAAATAAAGTTTACGGCGGGATGAAATATTTAAAGACGATATGTACAGATAAAGCTACAGAGATTCTTGATTGTTTCGATTCCACATACTTCAATGGTACATATAGACAGCCAGGAAAAGGTATGAACATAAAATTAAAAAAAAATAAACCGTTAGAAACCGTTAGAAATGTGGAACCGTTCACGAGGCTACGATAAACAGTCAGCATTGTACAAAGTACAAACAATATTTGCGAGAGTTAGAACAACCGTTTTACGCATCTTGTCGGATACACGCACCCAACCGTTTGGAAGTTAATTTCTAAAATGCGTGAAAATTGAAAAGTTAGTAGTAGATAGAGCTAAAATAGCGTTACAAAAATTAGGTGAAGGGATTTCAGCATCAAAAAAACGGAAGTTTGATAACATCGTTGTACATTTAAAAAACTTATGTTCTAGAGTGGCCATAACGAAATATTGGTAGAAGAATTTTTAATTAATATTGGCCATTATATTTAAAAACGAAATAAATATTAGTTTTAATTATTTATAATTTTAAATTATATTGCATTATTCTTATACCAATTATATTTTATATTAATGACAAATTATGTTTTAGTATTTTTAATTTTAAATTATATTTATATTTAGTAATAAATCAAGACATTTTTTTATGAAACAAAAAATCAAACAGAACTTTTTTTCTGTATAATAATTTTCTAGTTGAACTTTATTTCCGATTTTCGAAGTTTATAGTAAACCGACACCTAGTGAAAGACATAGAATGGTATTTATCAACATTGAAGTGAACCCAATGAGGTAAACCTTAAACCAGGTAATTAATTAATTTTATAATACCATATAGTCAGCTACCGTGTCAACTCTAATAATTACTTCTAGGATAGAACTATTATTACTACTTTTATAGTACTATAAATTATAAAGTACTATAAAAATCAAAAGAGACAAGTGCCCTCCTTGAGGAACACCCCGAGAGAATATCAATAAAATTAGATTTGTGCCCAAAAACTTTGACTCGTTGTACTTTGCCAGATAAGTGACTTTTAATAATTAACTTGAGAATACTAAGATCGAGTCTGTCGGAAGCTTTACCAAAGTTCATGAATCCTGGAAATGTTCTTTATTATTCATTGAATATATAACATTTAAAAACCTGTATTTTATACATCGTCAAAACGGCTCAAAATAACTGTATTATAAATTATTGCAGTTTATATTTAACGGAGTTTAAAAAGAAGTAAATCCACGGGAATTTAGTTTGTCAGCCGCAACCAGAATCAGATAGAAAAATATTAAATAAAGTTGTCAAAATCTTATAAATTACTGCTGTATGTGGTATATAATATGTTAAATATATGCTATAATAAATTAACTACTTTTTTTATGAAACAAACAACTGTCTCAAATTAATTTAAACTAATTAAAATTTGTTTAACCTAATCTAAAATTATTTCATAAAATCTCTTTTGAAATCAAGGCCATAGGGGCCTTTCTGATCTTTACATAACTGTATATTATATACTCCTGACGTCATGCGTGTATTAATCCATTAGAGACGAAACTAGGAAAGATTTTAAATTTGCTTTAGACAATATGCACCTCGAAGATTCCTCGACTTTTCAAAGCCATATTTCATTCCACTATGGTTTGTGACGTATAATAATCATCCATTTAATGTATCCAAATAAAAACAAAAAATACATATTATTAAAAAGGTAAATAGGTATATATTAAATAATATATAGTTATATTTATTAGAAAACATTAACAGTACAATCAAAGCGAATAAAATATTGATTTGGATTTGAATGAGAATCTTTGACGAGATTAAATGGTTAAAAAAAAATAATTAATTCTCCAAAGTGCACGATCACCGTATTTTTGGGCAGGGAAATCAATCGTTATCCATAAAAATCAATAAACAAAATATATTTATTTATCATACGAGTATGGATGTATGATAAATATTTATACTATTCATTTGATTTGTGGATTGGTGTGGCGCGGGCGTACGCTCAACTGCGGAAATGCTCTAAGTGTACGTACCGGCCGGTGTTGCTAGTTCCCGGATGGGTGACCACCCGGGTTTATAGCAACAAATCCTTACCACACATACAAAAAATGTGTTATAACCAACCGTTCCTCAACCCACAATAAAACCTACTATAAAAAAAAAAACCTACAAACAACTAATGGCCATAGTTGCCGGGCTTAAGATCAATAAAAAAAAATAAAAAATATTCATTTGATCATATTTATTTCAAATGTCGTTATAATGTTATTATACGCACTTGCACGTGATATTATTATAGTCTTGCGTAAATGCATATTTTATTTTACTATTTACACTACAAAACGATAAAAAATAAAGTAGATATCGTTAACAGAAATTGTTTTATTACATTATTATAACTATATTCAAAAACTATAATTCGCATGTGTTTATGTTTCATTTTAATTGTTGACGAAGCATTGGACAATAGTCAATAGACATATAATAACATACCAATATTACAGCAAAACTACCATTATCAACTTGTACAAATCGTTAAGAATCCTAAATCAAAAAACTTGATTATTTAATACATTATAAATTTTTAACGCGAATTGACTGAACACTATCAATAGTGAAAAATAAATACTACTTATAAAATGTGTTTTTGAGTGGTAAAATACGACTGAGCCCGCTCTTATTTTCAAATTCCTTTGTAGTATGGTGAACTACGGACTATTAAACAACGCTTCATATATTTTAATATCAAAAACGGTACAGGATTTTTTTTCAATGGTTTTTATCAGGATTCTATCAAAACATTCTTAAATCAGGGCGGTAAATTATGTGTTCTTTGTTAATAAATGTATTAAATTCTGCAGTCCTGTGATTATTTTGTTAAATATCGATATTATCATTACAAAATCGACGATATACCATTATCATCATCAGTATTAAAACATCAAATGATTTTTTTTTTATGAAATAACTGTTTAATCATTAGTTAAATTGTGTTTCTAAAAAGTTTCAAAAATTTCATTTACGCTATTTTTATTCTTCCTACATAAACTGTTCAATTGTAATTCCTACATTTATGAGGACAAATAATTTGTTATCAAAATTGTTAACAACACATAAAACATATGACATTGGTTTACAGAGATTGTTTTAACTCTACAATACATCATGAACTGCACGGTATGTTTTTATAGACTGAAATATTCACTGCGTGGTCGTAGAAATGTAGAATTATAGTAAAGGATATGAATGCTTTAAAATAATGGGAAAATTATTTGTGTTTTTATTGAGACATTTAATAAAATCTTACACTTATACTACACGTTCATTTTTTAGTTGCAATGTCTTATAATACAAGATTAAAATTTGATAAAATTTATTTTTTAAACATAATACAATATATATGTTTAGAGTTGTTAATTATACTAGACAGAAATACAGTAATACAGTTATCTTATTGATGATAAACCTCAAATTTTAACGTACAATAAGTCAATAACTCTTTACCGATCATTTTATGTATTGCTTCAAAATATGTGTGTTCAGTGTCCACTGTCAATAGAGTATAATTACTCTAAAGGCCAAAGAAAGTTCATAAATTATATTTTGCTTATTTTAGTTATATTCCATAATCACTACGCTGTTATTAAAGACTGGACAATCAATGAGTTAACAACTGTTATAGTTAAGTTAGTTTTGACTTCTTAGCTTGTTTGTTGAAGTTTTTATTATAAAATTGATTTATTTGCCTCTCCGTTAACTTAAGACCAGCGTATTGTTTTTTCAATATGCTCCATGGTAAGTTAATTTTTTATAACTGAGGATTTTTTTTTTGCGTCTACAATTTATTTATTTACAATATAAAGAAATCTATAAATTATTCTTTATTCTTTTAATTAATCATACAACAGTAATTGCTTATTTTCGTAATTTTAATTATAATCAATATATAAAAACATTTATATTCATATTTTTGTATTAAAATTAATTTTCTGGCTATGAAATATAGTTACAAATTATAAATAATAAATTAATGATAATAAAAAAGAAGATATCAATACTTAATATCATTCTTTTATTCTGCACAAAAACAAATGAATAAAAAAAAAAACAGGGAAGTTACTTCACTATATAAGAGCTTTTGCGTGAACCTCTTTATTAAGTTGATCACTGTAACGAATATGTTAAATTTGAATTGAATGATAAATCATTGCATACAAAAACGATTCTGAATGGAAACAGTGCTTTAGCCTTTAATTATAATTAAAATAATAATAATAATTTATTTATATTAATTTAAGTAGTTAATTTAATTATTAATAATGTGCTACATACTTACCTTTATTGAACTAACTGTTGCCCAAGACTTCTTAACTTAATAAATATTTTATGCAATAATTGTTATATTAATATTATATCATATATTATATTGGCATTAACATACACTGCGTACTAGAGAACAATGTGAATAAGTTTGTGGTATAAATGGCTTAAAATGTATACAAATATTTATAAATATCATGTATAAAAATAATAACCAACTTAACCTAACCATATATGTAATTTTTGCTAAAATTTTAAAGTCATTATGATTTATGTTTTGAATGGCAATATTGTAACTTTTATCATTTGTAGAAAAAATGTTTATTTTTGTTTAACGATACAACTTTATTCAAATTTTAACTTAAATAAAATAAAATATTGTCAACATAATTGAAAACAACTATGATTATGCATAAAATAAATATTTTTTAATTGCTAGAAGAACAAACTTTGAGAGACCTTGTATAATATTTTTAAACTAATTGACAAGAAAAAAATGTTAATCTAACCTATTATAAATCCTATAAAAACTAAAATAATCGACAATTTCAATGTCTATGAATATTTCAAAAAAAGCCAAAATATTTTTAAAGTAAAATATGTCTATAAAATGCTTTACCTACCTACAATTATCTGATTTTGAATTACAAACAATTTTTAATAATTAAATTAATTGAAGTTTAGTTGAGTCAATAATATAATTTACTAATTCTAATGTGTTCAATATTTCTACTAACTAAATTTACAGAAATCAATTGACATATTCCCTAAGTTAAAAATTAACATTTACTTTTCTAGTCTTATTACTAATTTAATTTAATTATCCTCTAAATTTTTTAAAAAAAAACTCAAATTTACAGCAAATTCATGCGTTGCTCAAATAAACTATATGGAGATGGGTTTAACTGTTGTAGTATCTATTAGATAAACTAAAATTCTCCAAAAATTTTAATAAAATGATATATTTATCTATAACTATATCAGAATAATTTATAGTGTTGCACTATATTCTTAATTGGAACAGTTATATTTCCGATGGATAAAAGTGTTTCTGCTTATTATTTACCAAACATTTAAACATATAGTTTCTATGCTTGTATAATGTTATATTGTGGACGTTTTCCGGTATAATTTTTCTTCGTAGTTTCTCCTTTAACCTTTTGTACATTGAGATGATAGAATCAACCACACGTTTCTAATTAACAAAACAACCCCATGCAAATCGTATCTACATTGTATATTATTTAAATTTAAATTTCAGTACATCAAAATATTAATAGTATTAACTGCGTTACACGGTGTAATACAAATTAAATATAATACTATATCCTAATCTATAATAATTTAAACAAAACAAAAACCGTCATCATAACTAGGAGCTGGATCAGTTAAACCGGTAGATGAGATTCGGGAATTTATAATCGATTCCCATACCTCCAACTCCTTACAGCAATAATTTTCCACGTTGTTGCGGTATAAGCAATTAATTTAAATGTATATGCAACACGAATAATATAATATATTGGTACAATAAATCTATGTGTTGGGGAACATATTGTTTAATAATACGCAATGTATTATTTTGTTATTACAATTGATATGAATATACGTATGAATAGGTACGCATTATACTATCATAATAGTATTGCTTCATTAAAATATTTATTAGGTATTATCCAATTGCTTTAAATCGTAATATTATGCATGAATGCGAATGATAAAAAAATAAATGACAATAAATGTTTAAATAAATAATAATTAACACATACCTATATTATATTAAGTACTTAATGATAATAAACATAGATATTATATTTGTATAATGTAATATATAATATAATATATAAAGTAAAGTTACAATGATACGATGATAATAATAGTATAAATTAAATAATATAATAATAAAATGTACACGGTAATACTATATTATATAAAACTATATGTGTAATATAGGCAGCAATAAAGTGTGACTCGGATAAGTTAAATAAGTTACATAATACATTTTCGATAAAATATGGTCATGCACACGTCGAAGATGACTGTTTTAGGATATTGAATCAATTGTCTTATGCTTACTTAATGCGTTAGCACACATCAATTTAAATTGAAAATTGAAATTACTAGAAATTACTACCTCGACGCGAATATAGAAATCTTTATGAAAAACGCGACAAGGTCTCGATGTAAAATGTATACAGAACGACATTTTTATTCGTTATTCGAACATGAGATCTCGTTGCCCTCGAGCACATCATAATATATTTAACTAAAAACGTGTTATATTTAATATTTATACATAATATATAATGTTACATATTCGTCACACCCCTTTGTGTTTTAATATTATATATTGTCAATAATAATGTTACACTTAATTGTAGGTTTTTACTGAGGAAAAAAGCTAGCTCTATACTTAAACTGAATAATAAACTAGAAACACGATAATCGATCAATTATTATAATAAGAAAGTTACAAATTTACAACCATTCAATGGTAAATATAAAGGTACACAATATATCGTAATCATATCGTATAATGTAGTTTTAATAATATTATTATTATATTATTATGTACATAGTTCCGAATAACTAAATTGTGTAATATTATGTAGGTATAATAAACAACATCATGAGAATTCGAATGACTTGGAGATTTCATTTATTTTTCAGCGAAATCCTATTTTACGATTTCATAAAATGTTTTTTTTTCTTTTTTGGTCTTATTGCTGTCACAAACAAACCTTATAGTTGACCAACATTGAGTTAACGAAAAGAAAACTTTCACAATCGAATATTTTATGTGCAAAAAGTGTCCACAAGTCTTTCGAACCCTTCCGATTTCGGTTTACGAATTCTAAATATATTTATACGCAATATATACTTTTACATACACACAAAGCCCTCAATCCGACAAGACTGTAAAATACAATTATTACCAATCTATAAAAAGAAATTTTTGATGAAACACAAGTCGTACAAAAAACTACAAAATAACTACACTCTACACTGTATATATGCTACTGTAATATATTATACACACATACTTCACATATATTTTTCGATTTCTTTATATTATATTGAATCATACAATGTGTAAATATCAATCTTTCTATTTATCTCAAACTCAAATATGTATACAAAACGTGTTCGAAGAAAAGTATTATTCGAACGAAATATTAACTAGAAACGAATTATATTACAATTTACAATAATATGACAATATCGTTGAAAAATGTCAGTGTGTTGATACCACGGTACTAATCGGCATAATGTTATAAATTTATATCTGAAACCGACCGTGGACACAACTCTATAATTAGTCGACGGAACACTTTTTGACAACCACGTTCGAAATATTAACACCAAATATAAAAATCAGTCGAAAGCTAATCGTGAAGAATAAAAATACATTTTTTGTTTTTGAATCGAATACTGCAGTGTACCTACACCATTGTCTGATGTGTATTATAGGCGTGAGGTGTATCTTCATTACGACGTCCAAATCGTGTTAGCATAACACCATAAAAAGTATTACATATTGTGTATTACACATTGGCATAATATTTCGAAAGCAGATGAATATTTATCATTTTTGCATATTGATCAGTTCGCCGAAGGTTGGTGCGAAAGAAACATCACGTTCTCAGTTATTGGCCGCCTGCTGCTGTTGCAACTGCAACTGTCCGGTGTATAGGTCGCCGTTCAGGTGCAAAACGAACGGATTCGCATTGTTGTTCAATCCTGCGAAACGAAACGGAACGAGTCAGACATCGACAATAAATGATAGTAAAAAATAATCTGTAAGATACAAAAATACTTCAGTATAACAATATAGATTGCGATTAAAAATAAATTTATAAATTATAATACGTGCAAGACACTGCCCTTTGAGACTTTAAGTAAAATAATATGCTCAATCGCGGTTCAGTAACCCGTATATTATAATAACGGTGTAATGATATCATAATATTATTATATCGTCATTACGCTCTTGCTACACTATTATAATATGATTACAAACAGTGGTATAGACAAATGTTTTTGTGTAGGTATCTTGACTGAGATTACCTAGAACCTTACTCAGTTATACACGATAAAGCAATAATTTTATTAGTATGTGATGTATAAATGCAACAATCGCGATGCCCCCAAATTATAATTCGTTTGAATAAAACAGTTATTAGAATCGGCGTCGTTGAGACGAAAAATGTGTGAATTATCAAACTTTATGACATAATACTATGGTGGTAAGGCATCTGATAGTATAATATAAATTAGCCTGACCCATCAACTCAATACTATTAAAAAAATATTATATTTTCTAAGTTTTTAGTTTTAAAAATAAGAAATCATGGTGTAATTGAAAAAGAAGTAAGAAACCAAAATAATATAACGATACAATATAGCGTGTCATAGTTTAAAACACTTTTTTTACAAAATCATATATTTTATTAGTTACCGAGTAATTAAACGACTGTTTAGTGATAATCACCTTGTAAATTTATAAACATTGCAGGAATATTTTTTTTTTTATAATATATCATAATATAATAATTAGTTGGGTGTGTACGTTTAATGTTATAATCGTGCGTTTGCTCTATCCACTGCTAGACCTATAAATTATAACCATACGTTTTTTCTTCGTGTCAAAAATCCATTTTCCCTAAATGCATTTTATGGGGTATAAAACGTCAGCAACACCATAATTTAGCGATTTCATTTTTAATATTATTCGAAACCTAATCTATATTATACAGTGCAGGGATGGCTGAAAGGGTCCATCCGCCGACCTTTCGTCGTATATGACACAAATGCACAATTGTACATAATATTATTTTATAAAGATTATCTATAAAGAGTGCAACAAAAATATTGAATAAGTAAATGTTAATATTGAGTTATAGCTAGTTAGCTAGTTAAATGACTCGTAACCAACAGCGGCCAAAAAAAAACTGCGTGGGTTGAGGTTTTGGTATTTAACAAAACATATGCGAATTTTTAAAAACTCAGTTTCAAGTCGTTTCGTGCTATTATAAATAACAAACAAGTCGAAAAATTGTGAGAGCAAGCGACCCGGAAATCACTGATTCTGCTGTTCGGATTTTAATCAGAAGTTGTGTTATGGTTTTTGCTGATTGTTTCGGTCTTGAACGGGTGTGTACATTTACCTCTACGCCGCTTCGATTTTGTTTTTGTTTGCGTATAAGACACGCACTGTAGACGTTTATGTGAAATATATTAAATATAAACGCATATCTAAATAAAATAGCATGAATAGTAGGTACGTATAGCAACTGTCAGTGTTAAAGTAGGTGAAGTAGTAGGACCTAATTATACTAAAAGCATTAAGAGCACTAAACATTTTAGGTTCCCCGATTTACTAAGAAATTAATAAAGGACTTTAGTATTCTATTTATTAAGTAAAAACTAAACCTGATCATTTTTAAAATTTGAAAATTATAATATGGAAATATATTATTCATCAATTGTTGATTTCAATAAATCATATACATAAAGGCATAAAGTAAATGAATAGTAAGTAATATTTTTACAATGTCAATTTCTTGGACATCGAAATACTCTTTAAAACGAAGATATACATGCACTTGATAAATTAAAGGTTAAGTTAGGTATATTACAATGACTTTTAGCTTTTATAATTTATATACGAAGACGACTTAGACTAATTAATATATGTTTTAAAATAATTAATTTTGTTTAAATTACTGATACTTTCTTTTAAACTAAATATAAAATTGCAATCGAGCAACGAACATTTTGTGTACAAAGCATTTTTATCAAAAAAGTGCAGCGTTTTTAGATATTGAAGAGTTGAAATAGAATCAAAATTATATATTCTAAATTATAATATCAAGGTATCATGCTTATTAATTGTAGCAATAAACGTACATTTTCCATATTAAAAACCGTAAAAGTCAACTGAGGAGCTAAAATAATAATGTATGACCTTTTGCAATTTTTTATCAGTTACGACTTATATACGACTATATGAAGAAAGCATCTGGTTCGTTATAGATATTTATTAAAATGTTGGCATAAGTTTAATGGATTGTAACATGTAAGCATCTTATTGTTTAATTTGTTTTTGAATAATTACCTATGAATCAAATACGAAATTAGAACTATTGATAAATTCTTTAAATAATCATACACTGCATACACATACAATATATATATATATTTTTTTTATAATATCCCGCTGTAGTAAGGAGCAGTGGTATAGTTTGTTAAATTTGATTTTAAATAAGCGGCGGCATTGTACTTAGAGTGCCGAAGAATTACTCTCATTCTCGCTTGAGTCACTCCGAGATTAAATGCCGCGACTATAATATGGAGTACATTAAATATATATTATATATAGCAGCTAAATTGTGTTGTAGCTGTCGTGAGTTGGGTGGGGGCGGCGGGGATTTCGAAAATACGTTTTAAAATCTAGGTCGATGGACTAATCTCTACATGCAGAGTACGTACCTATATTATAGTATAAAATGTATATATATATACATATATTACATTATATTTACGCGTATACGGCAATATTAAATAATATTATATCCGTTGTTGATACGGTGCGTGTGAGACGATTTTATCTAAAAGAATGAAGGAAGACTTAAAGCACTCGACTAGACAAATATCAAACGGATTTCGATTGCTCGTGAACCGATCACAATAGCGCGCATTACGACCATATTATATTACGTCACTGGTCAATAATGATTAATAATAGGCAGATAAAACACAAACCCGGTATAAAAGAAAAAAATTATAATAACATTTAATATGTATAGTTACAACGTGAAAAGTGATCGCTATGAAAATCCCGAGTGGAAACTGAAAATAATATATACGACTTCAGTATAAACTCTATATACTGCAGTCATATTATATACTATACAGTCTCAAATGTCTCTCTATATGCCTCTACATAGAGTGAAGGTAAACACCTGGTCCGGATTCAATTGTGCAAATCGTCTGAAAGTGTATTTGCCCGGCGTCTTCGATACGCCGTCCGAATGTGTTTAACAACGCTGAATGTATAATAAATTAATAACTAAGGTGGCGAATCGTTGTACCCGATAACCCGCAGTTATACACGCTCAGCGTGATGATTGCTCTCTTTAAAAATTAAGAAATTATGTGTATTTATTTATATTGAAAACTGAAATTAATTTAGCAAACTACTTGCCTACAACTTATTCAATATCGTATCACGCGTACAGCAACATTATGTACAATGTATTATAATGACGCAAAAATGTCTACCTAGGTAGTGAAAATTAGCACAGTCATAATAAATTTATAATATTTATACGCCTGCAGGTTACCGGGCCATAAAGTTGATTAACAACAGAACCACGCATCTGGTTACATCTATCATGTAAACTGTAAAAGTATACTTGCCTCCGTTGACCAATGCGTTGTTCTTGATGAGTTGGCCCGTGTAAACGCCGTTTTTCGTTCTGCGCGTCACGGAAATCGCTAAGCCATTGTTTCCGGACGGACCTGCGTAACGATAAAAAATAATTAAGTAATTGAGTTAAGAAAAACAACAATAATAATTGCAAGTCAAAACAATATAAGTTCATGATATAGTCGATGGTTATTGACAAGGCAATTCTTTTAAAGGTAAACACTGAGTTTCTCAAAAAGTATTAACGTTAAAAATACTTTTCACTATTTTTTATCATTAGGTGCCGTTTTTTTTTATTTTTTGAATGACATCATACATTTTTAATTTGATACTTCGAAATAAAATATTTTTTTAAGAAATTTCAATATATAAAACTCAAACTTTTAACAAGAAGTTAATAATAAGTTATAACTTTATAAATATTCATAGCTTTGATTAGTGGAATTGTGAACCGATACACTGCGGGGTACACCACTCTATAAACTTGAAATAATATTCTAGCTAATAAACAACTTTTTTTAAATCCAATTTTTATACATTGAAATTCGCAAACATTGTTTGACGTCATTTGAAAAACACTTAAAAATAATAACGACCTCAACTTATAATAAAAAATATATTTTTTTCAACAATGTTTTTGTAATGACTAAATTTTCATTTAAAAATACATTAATATTTTTTGATAAAATTAATGTTCAACTTATGTAAGGTGGGCCTTACGTTATATAATACCTAATTTATTTTATAATACGTCCGCACGGGTATTTATTATTAGGTGATGTGATAAACGTATCAAAATATATATTAACGAATCATTTTCTGACTTATGCTTTTATACAATGTGGCTATATATTATTAATATTAATAATATTATATGAAATTCTAACGAATGAATTAAGGTAATGTAGTTCAACCGCCGCCGACATAAAACTATTGACTAAAAATATAACCTTTTTTTATCCCGCGAGAACAACATATTTTTTTTATCGCACACACACAACAATATTATAGTACACAATGATGTTGTTATGCAGCAGTATATATTATAATGGAAAAAAAACTTGCGACGGTACTTTCCGCAAAAGGAACCATGGAGTCTGACTTCTTTTCTTTTGACCATGCAAAATAAACATATTTACAACTCTACCCACGCTCGTATTTGCGTAAACTTTTCTAAGTACTAGTAACAAGATGCATATTATATATGTATACATGGAGATGTAAATTTTGTTTTTTACATTTTTGGTGAAAACTAAGTATACCAGCGATAGAATGCTTCAAATTTTCATGAATATTCTCTCTCTATCTCTATCTCTCTCATAGCTCTTTGTTCCTTTCTCTCTCTTTTAATCTCTGCTTATATATATGTTTTACATTAAATGTTGCATGAAAAGTATTGCTAACAATAGATGCAAAAATAATGATGGGCGTTATTTCCCAGACGCACATTGATGAGCCGGGTGCGGATTTAAAGACTAAATACAAAAATGACTTAAAAACTTTTAAAAAAAATCAATTTATGCACTAAAAAAACATTTTTATTCGTATGATTAAAGTGTTTTATTTAATGATTATTTAATGCAACATAAAACCATTCTATAAATGTATTGAATCGTAGACCGGCCCTAACTGTAGCAAAATGAAAACAGACGTTATAAATTATAATATAAATAATTCGTTTCATAGTTTCAGAATATCATATGATTTTTAATCACAGGTTTGGTAAACAATACATTTTACATTTGCATACACTCATTACTATATACATTATACGAATATTTAAAATATATTCGTTATAAATAAACAGGAACAAAATAATATTATGGACAAACAGTTTCATGTGATAGACAATACAAACTATAATATAACAAAAGTAGATATAAGGCATTACAAAAATTTAAAAATTAAGAAGAGAATATTTAAAACTTATTAATATTAATGTTAGATTGAATTATATCATATAAAACACTATTATATATTCTTATCTCGTTCACCCGTTTTAGTTTTAAAAAACAAACCATCTCGTATAAATAAATTTTTTTCTATATATGTGCCTATTATATCTATGTATACATTTTTAAAAATCGAAAGTCAACTAATTTGTATTTTTAGAATCCAGAGTTAAAAATGAATTATAAAACAGAGGGATGACAATTATAGCTTATAAGCTTATGTATATTGTTTTGAGTAAGATATTTAAATTTCAAAGAATAATAAATAGTCTAAATAACGTTAAAAATGAAAACAGAAAAGGTGTGATGAAGAATAGGAAATCGATAAAAAAAAAAAGTATGAAAAATGAAATTAGAAGCCCGTTTATAATTTGTAAAGGTTAGTCTGTACATGGCAGCTAATTTGCTGATGAATGACGATTATATTATACTAATAATGTTTGCCAACAGCTAACTAAAAGCTACCCGTGCGTTCTTCAACCTCGGGGGACGAGAATACACCGAACGTGCACACTACACGTGCGTCAAACTGCACAAAACAATGAATTTAGTTCAAACGCGGAAAATTAGAAGCACTGTGTACATCAAAATATCATGCTAGTCGTTCCATTAGGTGGTATATTAATAAATAGTCTGTAATTTAATGTTTATATGTATAGGATATCATCGTTGTTTGAATCAATACGGATCGAATTGCTCGGGCGGGACTAAATTACACGAGAAATGTACACATAGCCAGCAAACAAGTATAATATACACACTATTATATATATATATATATATATTATAGTGGGTCACCGTGCCTCACAGTTATCTCACGATGTGCGAACAGGCAATGGACGAGGCGCACCATGCAGAGTGTGTGTTTATATATTTCCAAAGTCTGTAGAGAATTCAGCCATTTTGCAGTAAGGAACTCGGCGATTCTATATAGTTAGGCTCTTTGGAAAATGTTGATACAACAAATCGATCATAGTCAAATTATAATAGTCAATTTGATAGTTAGTTCATAATATATTATATATTAAGTATATTATTTAAGATTTTTTTTTTTTTTGATTCAATAACACAACGCAACATCCTGCAGCACATCTCGTGGAACTCCGAGTTGATAAGTTCATTATTCTGAACTCATAAATATCGAATACACGTCACCGTTGATTTAAAATAATTAACCTCGTTTTTGTTCATCTCAGATATTTCCTAGTAAATTTT
This sequence comes from Pentalonia nigronervosa, assembly GCA_014851325.1. Lineage (NCBI taxonomy): Eukaryota > Metazoa > Arthropoda > Insecta > Hemiptera > Aphididae > Pentalonia > Pentalonia nigronervosa. The sequence continues at coordinate 8,775 of JACXSJ010001778.1, read as the reverse complement.
ATGTTTAAAACACTATTCAAATCTCAATTCTCAAATTCTATATATCATACAATGTATATGTAATGAACTCTTCCTATCTGTTGGCAGTTCTAGCCCTCTCCGTATACCTTTCTTCGCTATAACTCTCCCCTTTTACGTCTCGTAAACAACTCGCTAACAAGAATCTGTCGTTCACATTTCATCTCGGCAATAATTGAACGCCGTGAACATTTCTTAAGTTGTATTGTTGTAACAAGTGAATATTTGTCGTGCCGTTATGTACAGGATCATACACATTTCTAGCGGTCATACCCACACACAACTCTATACACTTTGGTATGCCCCCGCGTCGTTTTCGACCCAAAATCCGTTCATCCGTTTTGTTACGATAAAATGACACGTCAAATAATATATATATTATGTTTTAGACAATGGCGGTAGGTACTCACCAGCCGTAGCCGACGTGTTGATGTCCATCTCCACAACGTCCTCGTCGATCGGTGACGAGCCACGTCTCGTGTCGGACCGGCGGCACCCGGCATCGTCGGCGGCCGACGGTTGCGGCGGCGACGGACTGCCGTTGCTCGTCGTCGCCTTTGCCGCGGCCTTCTCGTCGTCGCTGGAACAGCCACTGACCGGCGGCGAAGACCGTTCCGTTTTGATGCGCTTCGCCGCGGACGACACCGACCCCCGTCCGCCGTCGTACTCGTCCGCGTCCTCGTCCTCGCTGTTGTTGTTGTTCGACGTCCTCTTTTTGCCCAAGTTCAGCGCTTCGCTCTGTTCCGGCACGGCCACCGCCGACATCGGCTGTCCCTTGTACGCGGCGGGCGTGAGGTTCAGCGCTGCGGCCGCCGTGTAAGCAGCCGCCGCCGCGGCCGCAGCAGCCGACGACGGACTGGACGGCAAGCCTGAGGAAAAAACCACAACCGGAGTCATTAGTCGACGATGATGTCGCGTACGGCGAGACGGAAATTAATGTTATTTCAGTACATCGTTTCCGTTGGTTTCTTTGGTTTTGCATAATAATCTAGAATTATCGTGTTAGTAGTTGCGCATTTTAATGAACAAATATTGAAACCGAATTTAAATTGTATTCGTTTTCGTACAGTACATAGTTGATGTGGGTACTATATAATACAGGTTATTGGTCACTACGCCAAGTACGATATGGTAAGTCATGGGCCCGTTGAATTTTATTATGAACGCGCGATGAATGATGATATTTACTGATATCAGCCGTACAGTGTGCTATAGACACAAAATGATATTAATATGACGTTCCGCGCGCGTCGACAGATCGTCAAACATATTTTTTTTCCAAACGGACATTAAAAAAAAAATATATATATATATAATGTCCCGGCATATTGTTGTGTACCTATCTATATTGATTATAAAACTATACTACTAATTGGTATTGACGGTTGTGTGCGAGGTCTGTAAAGTTCGCATGTTAAAGACGGAATAGTTTTCCACGTGTATATTATACGTTGTATGAGGGTATATTTGCGGGGTGGAGACGTCGTGTTACCGTCACAAAGTTTCAAAATTCAAACCGAAATGAATTTACCATAATACGTTATGGTGAATAAATACCAATGACAGTTCTGTGTGGAAAATACATTTAACAAGGCATATTTTAGTATACGTGTTCTTGAGCTTGGATTCGACGTGCACTAAATCAAATAAGTTTGGTTCGACACGTTTTGAGTTTGACCCGTTTCGAATAGAAAACACTATCGTTTCGTACTTCTTACAATACTTAGATATTCCCAGGTAACGAATACGTTGCTCTAAATTAGAATTTTTATCCGCAGTGGTCGATTCGTTGTAAACTATAAATACAAATGGGCCGATACGGCGCTGTGCGTGACAATCAAAATAGAACATTTATTTCGTCACACACAAAACACCATACCAGAGGGATGTCGTCGTTACGTAATTGAGTAAGTACCATTATTAAATTTTGATTTTTAAGATGAAAAGTAGGTATGCAAACCTTCTTAGTTTTTGGTATCCGTTAACAAATTATCGCGTGCATTCTCGAACTCGCAATCGATAGGTTTAAATTTGGAGTGGGCAACCACCTAAATTGATAGTAATAAACTATACAGACTGTTCGTATGACGTAGGTATAATGAAAAAAACCCAATGATGGTATACACGAATTAAGACTAATAACATTTAAAATCATTATTTTATTAATGACCATCATTTGTGTTTCGAAACGGCCAATGTGAAACGCTGGCAATAGTAATCAACTAATGACGATCGTGTCGATGACTCTTCATTCACGGTCGACTTTTTGAATTTGAGTTTAACAAAAAAAAAAATTGCCTGTGACGATGGACAAACAACAAGCATTACAAAAAGTATAAATATTTTTTTTATTATGACGTCGTTTGCTCTTATTCGAGTGTAAAATCGTAATTATGTGTGTGACCCAGAAGGACCAACTTTTTGTATTCTCTGTATATTATGTTCAAATAGAACAGTGATAGAATTTTTAGCATAGAATTATATAAAGTAAGACTTTATGTATGATAAATAGAAACGCTTCAAATGGTTCGATGATCTAAATCAATTTAAATACCTACTTGATTATACTAAGTAAACATTGGCTAGGTAATGATTATTCTACATGAAATATTTACTACATAAGTGTTTCAAACCCGACATAACGATTTTCACTTTTATTTCTCAATCAGATATAGCCGATAGTGGAGAGTCCAAATATTTATATAAATTGTAAAATGTAAATGAATTTAAAATGTTTAAATACAATTTTTTATGGTTACACGTTCGTTTTTCTACAGAGAAAAAAAAATTTAATCATTTGCCTATTTAAAACCTCTTGTTTCGGTGACGACGACTAATTTGTATTACAGTACACTCTCTCTGCCGACTCTCGAATGCGCCGACCAAGTTGTGAGATGCGGTACTTCGTCAACAGATGGCAGGCCAAGTACCAATAGTCGGCCATCGTTAAGACGCGAAAAAAAAATTGCTCACAATATTTCACTCACTCGAAATGGGTAGTCTCGGCATTGCGGTTTGATTCGCTCTGACAATGTCCATCCACATGAGCATGCTGAGGAGCTCTGAAAAACGTAAAAGTACGAGTAGTTAGAAAAACATTTTAAAACAAATAACATCGATAAAGACGGTCGTCGTCGAGTTGCACACACATTTGATTATTTTATAAATAGCGGCGTGGTATTGTTGATATTCTACAAAAATTATTCATCGCGATAATATGTATATATATATTTTTTTTTTGTAAACTGTAACACATAATAATTATATTGTTAAAATGTTATTGAGGTGTGGACTTGGGAACAAACGTATAATATAGCGATCGCGCCTTAGAAGCCGTCAAGATATAATATTGCATCGTTAGTGTCATAATATGTTTTCGTAACGTTTGTTCGGATTTCATTGTAATACGCATTACGCACCGCCATCGCGATAGGTTACGCGAACGCGATTTTCGAGCACAAAATATTTTTCTGCAATATTCACACTGCAGGTGAAACGGCCCGCGTCGTCCCGTCGTCCAAGCGGACCCGGAATTCAGTATCCCGATGGAGCTAGTGAATAAAAAAAAAATTTTAAATAATATTGCGGTCGTATACGGCGAGACGGTGGACGTTGAAACGGCGAGGCACACACGAGTCGAGTGACTTTTCTCGTTCGTCTCGTATAAAACCGTTTTATTTGGTTTCTCGCAAACAATGTTTGAATAAAATATATCAAAAAAAAAATAACCACACGCGTCCGTGTATCGTACAATTATATAATATTATATTATTATAACGTGTTCCCGAAAACGATATTACAATCTCGTGTTTACTGCTCCACACTATATCGTATACCGTATATATATATATATATATATTTACCTAAAAATGGTATTAATATATGATTGATAGTGGCACGACTATTATAATAACAGTCTATAACTATACATTATATGCTATTTTATGCACGCGGTAACGTGTCGTTATTGTGATAAGTTCGTCGTCGAAGCTGCAAATAATAATTCGCGTAAAAATATACGACTATGGTCATGTGGCGAAAATCGCGTGACGCTCGTTTACGGGGTTATTAGGAGAATTATTGTATCGTCGCTAAAACTATTTGTGTGTAAGACACCTACGCGTTATGATCATTTTTAATCAAAAGTTCGATTCGATGATCCTGAGGCTAGGATACCACCCACTGATGCGTTCACGTCTGTATTGCAGGTCTGCAAGTACTTAGGTATATATATATATATATATATATATATATAATTTTCTAATGCGGCGTTTGAATCTTACAAATAAACCATTATTATTATGTTTTATATAATTTATTATGTAGCCAGTAGGTACATCAAAGTACATTATAATAATGTGTCACACACACGCTGTCGTCGGATGAATAATGACACTGCGGCAGTCGCGTTATCGGAGGACATCGCGATCGACGTCCTTAGATCGGTGGATGTTAAATTGTTAACGTATCGCATCACCGCGAAAGCATATTATAAGAAAAATAGGAATAAATAAATAATACAATTGTACAGAATCTATAATAATATTATGCGTTTATCACATTGCGCGCCATACATTATGACGAACAACAATAATAATATAATATAATATAGTATTGCAGTGTACACGATTAGTCGTTCTTGAATAATGGAATAATATTTTGGCGTTTTGGAATTTCACATTTTTAATAATAAAGGGTTTTGATTTTTATTTGTACACACTACTTTTTTTCTAGTAAAAAATCCGACATTTTTATTAACGTGAAAAGATATGTGCGCACAAGTATAGGGGTACCGATAGTTGGATATTGTGGTTTTATTTGTCAACATCATCATATTTGATTAGCGAAAACATATTTTTTATTCGTCAAATCGTAATTACATAATACCTGTAATAGGTATGTGTAATTAATAATAATTCGTACGCGTGAAACTTGCGTACACATCGATTAACCGCGAATTGACGTCAATCACACAACCGCAGTGTGCCGGGACAGCGAACTACAAATATTTATATAATACCCAATGCTATAGTAATACTATTACTATCATTATTATTAATATTATTAGGTAGGTACGTACCAAGGTGAATAATAAGCACTCTATATTATAGGTACTACTATTTATTATTAACAAATTCAAAAATGTCGAATTTCTTGCGTAAAGCACGCATAAAATAATATTCTAATAATGCACAGGTCGTGCAGTATTTCGATTAACCGCGGTTGCGCATCAATATAATATAATAATAATATGATATTGTAAAACGCTAAACCCACAGCCGTAAAACGTTTATCGAGATCGTTCTATGCACGTATGTTATGCCCGTCTAGAATAACCGGTGTATAAATTATATTTTATTAATAATAACGCTCGCGCTTTTTATCGGCACAAATAATCGTACGTGTGTACACCTGTAGTAATTAATTCACTGGGTGACATATTATCACAGGACAGTATTGTGTTCATACCACACATTACGGACGTCGTCAATAATTCGAATTGCAAACGGGCTTGGCCGATGGTCCATATAATAATGGACATTATTAATGCACTGACGCCACCACACCCGTATTCGCAAACCCTACGTTCCGAATAATCCAAATAACTGTGTCATGTTTAATAATAACAGGGTGAATTAACCTGGCTATACGATTTAGATTTCGGAACATTATCTCGCGAACGACATAGGTTTGTTTTCATATTTTAAATTTAGACCGAGTTATAAGTATTTTTAAAACGTCCAAACAATATACGTGTGTATAGTTTTTAAATGATCATAACTAGCTTTAAAATTAAAATATAAAAAAAAAAAAAACCCCCGTCATTCATTAGATAATGTCGTTATTACTTCTAAATGTACGGAGCATGCGGAACTCGTGCACGTTTCCCAAAAAATCGAACGCAGGAAAACTGCAGAAGACCGAGCGCGGTGTAATAGGTATATCGTGCGTGCGTGTGTGTATTATTATATTTGTTTGATTATTCGCATCCCGCGCGGAAAAAAAAAAAAAACGTGAAACGACGACTGCTGCAGTCGACCTCATCACACCTCGTCCCACAAAAACGACGGCGTTCACTATTTACCGGGGACACGGCACGAATGGATATAAATACGCACAGTCGTCGTGCAGACGACGACAACAATAATAATAATAATGCTATATATATATATAGTTATATTATACTCGAATGAGACTTAACCGGCGGCGGCGGCGGCCGTAGTGTTATTAACGGGTGACAACGGGAAATGTGTTCCGTCCGCGTAAGTACAGCACACGTGTAATAATAATTAACCGGCCAGCGGCTCGGCTCGGAGCCTTCTTGATACGATTCCAACGGGTTTACCCTTAACGCGTTTTTGATCGACGCCGCGACACCCGTAACTAATGAACACGTCTAATGAATGAGCAGAAACTAGAACGCATCGAGCGATATTCTTTTTTCGTTTTAATATACATATTTATATACCTATGCGTTTATTTATTTTTTTTTTTTTTTTTGTTTTTGTCTACTCCGCCGTATATAGCCGCCGCCGCCGACGCGCACATAATATTATAACATTGTACTACGTTCTTGGTAGTGTGTCAAAAACCATCTGCGCATATATTGTATACTCGCCGGCACCGCGATGGCATATCGCGGACAGCCGAATCCCTACGCCGGCATCGCACTTACAGTATTACACCGAATTCGCGATAATTGGAAGACGTCTGTCTCGTCATAATTACAATATAACAAGTTCGTCTTCAGATCGTGCTGGTTTCACTATTGTGGGCCATAGCCGATGACACGTCGAACTTGTTAGCGAGGCTAAGACATCGCGGTTTTTAAAAATGCAATAATTCCAACAATATTTCGCGCCTTTTCTGCTCGTGTGCTCTGTACTTATGATTACTTATTTTGTAAAATGTGTGTAGCCGTTTTTTTTTTTTTTTTTTATTATTATTATGTATCTTACAATTTCCCAATACGATAGCGTTTGCGACTATGTCGACGATTTTCTACAATCGTATAGATCGACGATTATTAGAACACATAACTATAAATCTTCGTAAGGCAATTATGGTGCACTCGCAATGGTCTTAGACTCATCACTAATCGAACAGTTTTTGACTTGAAGAGTGTCCAAGTGTCATATTAAAGATAACGTGTATCATCTATAATTCGTTGGCATGGTCACAAAAAAAAAACGTGTTTTTATATTATTTTAAAAACTGAATATTTAATGGTATAGGTACTGTCATGCTATATAGGTATATTATTTTTATCCTGATCAAAGACCTACTTAATTATTTGAGTATTACATCAAACTTATTAGAAGCACTTAATATAAAAAAAAAAAAAACAATATTATTGACATAAAGTAAAATCATCATAAAATAAATAAAAGTTCGATAATTAAAATCGTTTTTGCTATTATTCAGCATGACAACAAAATATAGAAAGAACATTTTTTTATTTATTTCAAAATAAATGTTAATAATTTAACAGTATAATTAACAGTTATCTATGTTTCTCATATTAATATTTATGTTGTTTAATCGTGGTATTTTAATTTTATTTTCGAGAAAATGATTATTTTATGACATTGATGTAGCCTTTAGACATTTTGAATTTAACGATTAATATTCCATTATATCAAACCTAATTTAATAATAATAAATCAAATTTTACACGATTTTCTATAATGCCACAGTCTAAAAGTTTATAATTTATTATTGCACGCGCGTTATAGAATGTATACATTATTTCTATCGACAATGTTATAACAATGAGAACACAGAATTCGACAGACGCCGTTTTCAGATACTGCATAATGTATCGTTAAAGGAGGTTTAACGTCATTACGTTATTATTATCTTCCTCTTATTTTGCCGCAACAAAGGTGCACATCTCTTCGGAAAATCTGTCGCCTGTCAAATAACTACGGCTGCGGCGACGGCGACGACGGCCAACAAAATATAGTAATAATATAATATAATTTCCCTCAGCCACGCCGCGCTGTGACAGAGCGTTTTCGAGGAAATTGTTTCCGCAGGATTGGTACATAAGGACATTATAAGTTTATTTTGTTTTTCGTATTTTTACGTTTCTTATACCTTAACATACGTCTGTCTGTCGTGGGACTGTTAAATTGTAACAACATAAGAAAAAAAAATAACAAACGTCACACTGGTTTACATTGAAAAAATACTATCAACGTGTCTGTTCTGCTCCATGTACATAGTTATCCCCGAATCTCTGTCAAGTCGCTCATATAATTTCTCATAGAGCAAAGATGATTTATTTATAATTGTTGTATGCAATTCAGAAAATAAAATCGATAATAATAATTGAAATATAACAAGTCATTTGAAATGTTGTTTTAGTGTTAATGTATTTCTGGTAGTATGAAGTTATAATTACGTTGCATTCGGTCTTAGAGCCCGGACTACGAAAATTTGAAATAACTGTGAATTGTCTTTTTTATTCAAAATATCATATTATCAAGATCCAAACGAAAAATATTTAATCTCAATAAATACGCTTTCATTAAAATGTTGATGGTTATGGGAAGATTTGGAGAGACATAGTCCAAGCGTCCTTTTTTTATCAACACTATTTGAGACTTCAGTCCTCCCCTGAAAAAATCGGAAATTTGCGCCTACGATACTGACGCGGCCCGTGTGAGATCGGATAAGGATAATTAATGTTTTATTTTATTATCTATTGGCCAAAACCATTTTTTCAATAGTGTCGGTGGCCGAAGTTTTCAT